>VWZS01009177.1:1004107-1174184 GCA_013397075.1 Rhabdornis inornatus
CTTCCTTCCTTCCTTCCTTCCTTCCCTCCCTCCCTCCCTCCCTCCTTCTTTCCTTCCCCTCACTGCAAACATATTAAATGTAACATGGGGATGATCAAAGCAGTTTAAGTTTAGATACTGCATTTCCTTGCCAGCAATTTATAGCAAAGCAGATGTGTATGCAAATTACACCTATCTTAATTCTCCTGCTCACTATCTCAGTCAATTACATTAAAATAACTTATATCTTTGAAATATAAAATGTGATGGAGAAGCTTTAATGTTGGATAAAGAAGGTGTCACTAACTACCCAACCAAGGGCAAGACTGAAACATATGGTCACATTTTCCCAGCTTTCATTGACCTCATGGGAGCTCTCAGTAAAAAAATCAATGACAGGGTCTTCGATGTATAAGAGTAAGAACCATGTGCGTGTGTGTTAGAGGTAATAAGATCTGTCTTGTGTTACAGATGATTTGCTTTTTGGGTAAATATATTCTAAAGAGTATGAAAACTGATGTTTTCTCTACCTTAAAAAGGAAGCAGTGACATTTTAAATGAAAATGCATCCAACCCCCCCTATCCTCCCCCCATGCTTCTACGTGGAAAAGCACAGAGACTGAAGCATTAAAGTCCATGTTTTTTCATATAATTGACATTCCCTCTTGCTTTTGCTCACTTATGGAAATTTCATTGCACAGCTGTGTAGAAGCCCCTTGTATTCTTGTACTCCTGCCTTCCTCAAAAGTTAGTGCACCCTCCATTACTTTCAAGACCAGTCTCTCCTAAAGAGACCTGTCAGAAAAGGCACTCAGCAGCCTTGACACATAACTGTCAAGACTTTGATTTCACAAAGTGGAATAATTTGTGGTTTTAGCCTTTCATTTTATAGGCAAGACCTATTAGCTGAGCCCTTGTGTCCACAGTTGTTAAATGCATATTTTTAACCTGTGATTCCTCAGGTGGCGGATGGTGTGGTTGAAATCATGCTGAGCACCAGCTCCTTTCAGAGATCCCGTAAATGCTTGCAGTCTTGCAGTAACTTTTGTCCCCTCTTCTTGAGGGTCAGAGGAGGTCTGCAACTAGCAGCATTGGCTGAGAAGGGATACTAGAGTATTCCCAGCAAAACACACCTTTCAGAAAGTGGGCAGGAAGGATTCAGTAACCGCAGGAGATTTTGCTGTGGGAGCAACTGTATTTGTGTAAGTCTTCTTGCATGGACTGCATGCTTTGTATTCAGGCTGCTGGTGTAAGGCAGATGCATCATGAGCCTGACAGTTTCTTTCTTTTTTTCTAAATGTTAAGTCACTGGTTTCTATGTCGCTTAAATTTGGTGCTATCTTTTTCGTGTCCCATTCCTTTCTTTGTTATCATAATTACAGCTGGTTCAAGAACAAAATATTTAACGTCTCTCCTTTCTGCCGGACATTGAAAGTATTGATTTAACACGTGCCTTGTTGTGTTTCTCTTCTTGTTCAGGGTTTATTGGAAGGCAGACTGGTAGCTGATGCACACATTTTTTTCTGTTCTTCATATATGAGACCCTGATAGAACACATAAAGAACGACTACTCTGTTTTTTTCTACAGAACAAAAGAATGTTGCCAAAATATATTCCACTTATATCTCTGAGTACAATAACCTTCCTCAGGCATTTCTGTATGTTGAGAAGATGCTCTGAGTAGGAAGCATTTCCCCCCCTCATTCCTTCATGTCTTCTCTTTTCATTTCCTGGATTTTATTTGCAAACAGTTTGACAAGAACATTCTCCCCATACCTGAAATATTGTTACATTGCTACTTTTAAATCCCACCAGGTTCTTACGAAAAAGAGATATATTTAGAAGCACAGTCTACTGTCCAAAGAGGGTCTTTTCATTGATATGTCATCAGCCACTGTTTCAACAATAGACAGAAAGGCTCCCAGGAAAAGGTTTTGTAATAGAAAAAATCCTATCCTGATAGAAAAAACTTTTGAATGCTACAGTGCCCAGTGATTTACACATTACTTATCTCCTTTGAAGGGGATATGAGTAGAATATCCTCTGTATTTGTCCTCTATAGCATTAAGCAAAACAGTAAAAAGAGCAGTTTCAGTTTTCTGTGTTATGTATGCATCCTTTTAGCATACCTGTACCTTTGCTGTTTATATTCGACTGTTTTCCCTTTTTCTATTGTTTTCCGGTGAATTTATGCATGTACTCACGTGTTGTCATAATGGCTTTGCCTGTTTTATTCTCACATCATGCATATTCGAAACTAGTTAAATATCAAAGGAAAGAGAAAACCTCCGTGGCAGGTTTTTCCTTCACGTTATTTCAGAAGAGAGTAGTTCATTGCTATGCTAATGGGGAACGTGTGGCACAGTGTAATTGTTAAAAAATATTCCTTGCAGACATCCATCATCTTTTATTGTTGAACACTCAATATTCTGCTCACAGTAAGGATGTAATTCACTCTGGGCAATAAGACACCAAGCTCAATACCACACTAATTGCGACAAACCTCTGCAGTGTCTAGCTGTGGAGGTGTATGAATAGAGTCCACTGCATAAACCACTGTGCTCTGGTGTGGGTGCTGGCAGTAATGTACTCAGCTGAGGAAGATCACCTGGGAAGTGAGTTTGTAAGACAGATGGGTCCCAGAAACTCTGATTTCATTCTAACAGGACTGATTTACTTAGACTGTGCATGGCATATATGTATAGAGTGAATAATGTGTGTATTAAGGATATAGATATAATATTGCTCTACAGAACTGGAAAACGTCCATCTTCTGGCCAGAAAGCAATCTTGTATTATCCATGAAGCCAGATCATAATAATTCCACATGGTCTTAAAATTTATGAGTAGAAGCAGAATGGTCCACAAAAGCTACTAACAACTAAGCTACACAGACCTGGTTTTCCTTTCAAACATTTAGATGAAGATATTGAGAAACAATTATGAAAAGACCCCTTTAAACTCCCTTTCTAAATGAAGGGGTAATATAATTCTGAACTACCTAAGGGTGTTCTGTGACTTGTTTAGTGCTTTCATTGCACATTCAAGGTTCTCCTATAAAAAGCACTGCTATGCTCAACTGCTGAGTATTGCTATTATTAATGAAGGACTATAATGGTTCTAAATTTAGAGTTATAGTTCAATATAGAGTTTAAGCTCTTTGTTGGGGTTACAGCCATGAGGGTCTGCACATAAGCAGGCCCTGTCAATTACTGACACTGACATATATAAGATAGTATCTGCTTGTGTCTCATTATTTTGGTTTGAAGACACCCTACCATAAACATTCAGAATGCTAAAACCACAAGAGAAGATGAACATGCTGATAACCTGAGCATAAAGCTGTCAAAGGCAGATAACCTTGAGTATGGCACCAAGCAGCGCTTTTGTGAAAACACAAGCTGAGCGTGCTCTTTGAACACTGTAACATATATTGTAGTCTAAATATTAAACATACACATCCTAGCAAAAAAATTCCACCACCTTATGAAAATGTTAAAAATAGCACTTTCTCTTGTGCTTTTATATACTATATATTTAGAATAGCCATCATTTGAAAAAGTGAAGGGTAACTTACTTATGTCAGCATTTAAGGCTACCTAGAAATATGGGGACAGCATTAAGAATTTTTGTTTGTTTGTAATGCTATGAAGTATTTATTAGGACACACATGTTCATGGTTTCTTTGGTCTTAGCTCCAGCGTACATAGTCCCTGATGTTGGTTTGTAGTATGAAATTCCTTTAGGGTATGGAGATATGAGTGGGCCCATGAGAAGCACGGGCACGTGGCAGGCAGTGATGACACAGTGCTCAGGATGGAACAAGAGCAGCAGGAAGGGGACACAGGCACCATGGCACCATCGTGTCCACCAGGGTGGCCCCATTGCTCTCCTTGGTGAGGAGAAGGTTGTGCTCAGGAAAAGTCTGCCTGAGGGGTGTAATTCTGTACAGCAATGCCTGCTCTGGAAGGGTCAGACAACCTCCCATTTAGCAAAAGCTGTGGGATATCTCAGGGTTTCTTCCAGCTGTATTTTCTGCAGATCTACTCTGGAGCAGCTCATATGGATTTGGAAGACTAACTAAATAAATCTTGAAAATGTGGTTGTACTGACTGAAAATGTTAGTACTGACAGGGTGTCACCAGTGTTATTCCAAATACTTTCAAGTCAAACTTCTACTTAAGGTGGAACTAAAATGACCCTCCTATGTGTTTATGAGAAACACTTTGTTTGATGGGAGTTAATGCACATGAAATGTAAAACATAGTGCAAGGATACTGCATACTGCTTCTCCTGGGAAAACAGTTAATGAATCCATGTTTAGTGGTTCAATACTTTTTGTGTTGCATCAAGCTCTTGTGCAAAGAAGAGATACCTGCCCTTCCATCCTCTAATTTATTAGAGAAGAAGAAAAAATAGTTGAATAACAGAGATACCATTCTTTAGTATTTAGAGATACTGTTGGCTCACTCATATCCTCAAAAATAAATATATGTATTTGAAAATCACTATTTTTCCCCATAAAAGAAACATTTTTGGTTTTATTTTTGGAATTCACACTTTGACTTATTTAATAAAATAGATATAAGCGCCAGTGTAGCACATGCTCACAGCAGGAAGAAAATGCTGTCACAAAAGTGATTTACCATACAGGAGCCTGCTGTTACCATTTCTTTGCTCTGCAGGCCCATGCTGCTGAAGAAAACATGAGTCAAGCCTAGCTCTTTGCTATCAGAAAATAGATGGTTGAATTATTTAACATATGAGAGACTGAAGTGATATGAACACAAAAGGCCAGCAAGTTTCTAGTCTCCAGAGACATTTGTAAATCCTGTATCCATAAAAGTGATATACTGTTTATCTAGGTCAGGCTACCAAATGTAATGCATATTTATATATCTTCCATTCTAGGCTAAGCATCATGTCAAAAATGTCATCAGGAAATATGAACAAAAACATAGTGATAGAACCCATTAGCTTTGTGGTTACATGCAGTTTTTCTCTTAAGGAAGTCCATTTTCCATGTTTACTAATTGGTGACTGGTGGGTGATTTCTCCCTGTCCTTATCTCCACCCAGGAGTGTTTCATTGTGCTTTCTCTCCCCTGTCCAGCTGGGGAGGGGTGTGACAGAGTGGTTTAGCTGGGTACCCAGCATCCAGTCAGGATCAAACCACCACAATATTTTATTAAAATCAATGTCTGTAAAGAGGGAAAAATTGTGGGATTTTTTCTATGAGGTCAGGCCAGGGACAGACAGGAACAGTTCTGCCACGAGATGGAGTGCCCTACTCCTTAAGGAAACTAAGCATATGATTTTGTGCAGGTCTTTACAACCTTGTCTGTCTCTCTTCTCAGGCTACAATTTGATCACTCTACGACCTGCTTCTTTTCCAGAAGGGAGAAGAGAGTAAACAGCTGTGAAATGGCTAGAAATGCTCCATTGTCTCTGTAGAGCAAATAAGGCACGCCGGCGTGATGACAACTCCCCCAAATTTGGCTGCAGAGGGCTTCAAACCCTTCAAACCAGGAGTTGCCTTCACATGTAACAGCAGTGCAGCAGCTTCCTCTTCCCTCTCACACCTTCATTATACACAAGCACAGCCAACATCCTAAGGGTCACTGAGGTACAGAATCACCTAGGAACAGGAAATGCCGAAAAGGAAGTAGAGAGAACTATAAATAAGGAAAAAGACAAATTCTTAGGTGAGGGAATGCTACTGCCCTGGAGGGACAGAGTCTCCCAGTCTCTGTCACAAAACTCCTGGTCATTGCTTGTCCATTAACTTTTCTCACACGGCTGTTGTCTGGAAAGGTCTCATGTTTTAGTACTTGACTGAACACATTTAAGTTAAATGCTCAAAGCTGCTGAGAACTCAACAACTGCCACTGAAAGTATGAAAAAACATGCTTAGATAAGCATCCAGACTCTGGAAAATATATAAGTCTGTAAATAGGGGATTTATCAAAGTGTTGATGTTTGCACCTTGGATTCTTCTGACCCTGTATTATTAACCGTGTCATAGCAAATTTGCACAAAGTGATGCTGTTTATAAATCCTTAATTCTACTATTCATTAACTTTTAAGTCCTTGACTTTGCAAACTGAGTGATTCTCCAGAAGAAATGTCTGTCTAGTCTTGGGTTTTTAGAATGCAGACTAAAGTAACAGAAATTTTCTCATGAGAAATTATCTGTTGACAGAATCAGAGCCTTCTATCATAGAGATCTTTGTCACTTCAGCAGCAGAATAACTGACAGCAGTATCAGATTGTCATCACCAGTTTACCAGCACTAAAGGAGAATGAAAAGTGCCCTTTCCAAGGTGCTTTATAGCCCATGGCTCATACCAGGTTTGGGAAATTAGAACTATGCTCTGCATCTTGAAGAGAAAGATCCTTTGGTGGTTAGAGATCCTTCTTTGCTGCATCTATCATAGTCTTTTCATCAGTACTCTGAAGTCAGTCCTCTTTCTTAGCTAATCTAAGGCTTACTAGCTTCTCATGGATCTTTAGCCATTACTGGTCCTGACCTAGTCTTTCAACTGTGTCCTTATTGTCCCCGGTTTTGCATTAGGTGGTCTTCTCTTTGCTGCCTGGGTGCCAAAGTTGGAAATATTCAAGACCATGTCCTGAAATTTTGTTCTTCTGAAAAAAATTCAGTAAGGTTTTATAAGAAAAGCATGACATTCTGCTGTCTCTGGATATCTCCTGCCACTTGCAATTCTACCGTGGAAGAAGTATTTTCTCATTTCCACTGATCTGCCTCTGTCTGTGTGGTCTCTGTAAGGGTGGGACGTCTGATATAGCAACCAAAATCTGTGAGAAACACAATATATTTGGGAGCTCATACCCTACATTTGTTTAAATGTCAAGCTGTTCATGTGAGCTAAGAGACAGAACCAGTCTGCCCTGCCACTTGCTTTCCTATGCATCCTGATCTGCTGCAGCACTGTGGGAAGAAAGGGAAACAATCACTGTCCTGTTCCAAAATAAGGCACAGGAAAATCTCAAATTGTGCTAGACCACCCCGAAATAGTAACTCCTGAAATCTTTGCTTTAAACATTCCTTGTGCTGTGCTGAAAAAAGCAGCTGCCAAACCATTTGCAGGCTTGGTGTCGAACAGTGAACTTAGGCTGGGAAGGGGAAGATCATTTAATAGTGACACCACATAATTTGTTGTTACTGAAGTCCATATTTATCCTATTAATAAAGAGTTTGGTGTTAACATTTTGTGTAAATGAGGATAATTTATTAAGTGGAAAAAAAAAGAAACTAAGGAAAACAGATTGCTCCAGAGGGCAAAGAAATATATCACTGCAAACATACATAATGGATGCAATTTATAAAGCACTTTTAATTAAAAGTTTTTAACTTGAATTATATAATTTGATTGCAAAAGTTGAGCATGTTTCATTAAGCCAGACTTCTCAGTTGATCTTTATACACAATTTAAGAGAAAATAACCATTATGTTTATAGCTGTCTCTTTGTCATTAAGAAATATTTTATTTATAACTTACTGAAGTGGTGTAAGCAAAACGTTTGGGATCTGTGCTTTTGTCCACCAGAATTTCCTCTGAATTAATTTCCATCTGTCTAGACCTTTTAACGATGATAGTTATTTTTCTTTATAGGACTGATGAATAATACTAATTCTTGCATACTGCTTTTTATAACAGTCTTGAATAACTTTCCCTTAGCTTGGGAGCATGAATGCTTATTGTCCTTCTTCAAGCATATGCTATACATTATCATATGTTTAAAGACACACATAGCAAAGAAGCATCTGCTGCAATGAGGAGTCATCTCTGGATGATTGTTTGCTTTGAGCATTTTAGTGAAGAAGGTTGTCTCAGCTGTGTCCCACAAAACCTCTGGGTTGCATAAGAACTTGCTGCACAGAACAAAGAAAAACTGCCTTCCCAGCTTTTGAAAACAGAAAACATTGAACAATTTGAGAGGAAGTTGGGTACAGATGGTAAATACAAGTGCTTTCTATCACTGGGACCAACAAGTGCCCACCTGAGATGAAGCCATGGACACCTCTGGGAATGATCCATCCCCTCCTCCTTAACGTTAAGGTTCAGTATCAACAATGGAGGAAGTTCTGAAACTTGGAATAGGGGCTGGATGTCCAGTAAAGAAATCAACTTGATACTGCTTGGAGATATTAAGCCTTAACAGAAGGTACAAAAAGTACTGTACTTCAGCAAAAGCTGACCTGGCTTTTTTTTTGAGCATGTGTGCTGTGTATCTACCTCCTCTGGTTCCTTCTAGCTAGTGAAACAGACTCATTCTGTTAATTTTTGGAAAAAGATGCTATACTTTGTATTTAGTATGCTTGGGAAGTAGTAGGTGAGACATAGAATTTTTACTCATCTCACTTACTAATATTCCCTCCTCCTGATTCCAAGAGAATTGCTCTCTGAACAGCCTAATTTTTGGAAGTGGATCTGTGAGATTTAGCTTTGAACATTCCTCTTGCCAGGTTTAATAGAAAATAACACGATAGCAGCTTTGCAGTGAGATTTACTCAGGTGACTCTTCTTCAAAAGCTGAAGAACAGAGGGACCAAGTCCATCCTTGCAGTGCCATTCTGTACTCCCCAAAAAACCAAATTCACCTGTAACACTTTTAATTTTTAGTGAATAAGCAGAATTTATCCTTCAAAAACCTTTAAAAATTAAACATAGATTAATCCACTATTAAAATAAAGGTCTTGTTTCTGTGTCAGGAAAAAAAAAAGATGCTAGGCCTTGCTAATGCCTGCAAATATCTTTTCTGTTGATGTAAAGTAGAAGTTGTATTTGGCCCCAAGAAAATGAAGGGAGCAATATAAACCAAGAAAGGAAGAGGGCTCCTGAGAATCTTCCACTGAAGTCTGTGAGTGAGAAAATTAATTTTCTAACCTCCAAATTAGAAGCCCTCTGTGTAGATCCTCAGAGTTTGCTGTTTACCTTTCATGAAATGCTGAAGTTTGCAGCTTTTTCCTGAGACATTAAAGTCAGGATTTCTCCCAAAACCATCTTTTTCAGTTTTAGTTAAAAATGATAAGGTTTATTTCCCATCTGTTTTATGACCTTTATCTTCCCAATAGACATAAACAGGTTTCAATTTGCCAGTTGGCCCTCCTGATTACCAGCAGTTCTGCTTGAGTAATCTCACAGTTTGAAGAACTGGCATAAGAATAATATAATTTCATTTAGCATTGCAAATGTTTGTTCCTTTTTTCTTCCACGTGGGTTTTCAGAGTCAGGAAGCATTTTATGCCCACTGATTTCCCTCCTACATCATAATTTTGCGCTGTCAAGTGTGCAAAGGAAGAGCTAGAGAGCTGTTTGGTCCTTTTATAGTGCTGATAATCAACATGCTGCCCTTTGTGAGGCCGTCATGTCCAAGTACAGGATCCAACACCTTCTGAAGAAAGCTGCCAGCACTCGTCTTTGAATTGCTTTTCCTCTGCTCAAGACAGATGCTGGCATTGCCTTTCTGACTTTTGTAAGGAGACCACAGTCTCAGCTGTAACTGCTGTGAGGAGCAAGTAAAGCATGGATGTATTCAGACACTGCAAAGAATGTGTACTGCTTGTACACATTTCAAATCCTCTTTCAGGCCATTCCACTAAAGTTTCAGAGTGCTTTGGTTTTCAGATGACAACATTTGATGTGAGGAGAGTTTTTGGGGTTACTTCAACTTTGTGCTTATGTGTCACAGATATGTGTCTTGGTATGTTTATATCTTATCCTTGTTCCTACCGTGGTGCCCTGTATTCATTCAAGGCATTGACTAGACCATTGCTCCCAAACAGCAGGGATATATCTTGGTACCAAAAGACCATTCCAGGAATTGCAAATATTTTCATTAGTGCGTGGACAGCATGATTTTGCTCTTTCCCACAAAGAGATGAAATTTTTTCTTTCACCTTCTGTTTTATTTCTTAAATCTCTGGCATTTCCAGCTGCCAGGAGGTGGTGCTGGTGTACTCCTCTTGTTCAGGAGCCTGTGATGTCTCTGAGCACACAGGAGTGAGAGGCAGTTTGGTTTTGGCAGACATGTACAAGCTATTTGGTTACAGTATTTGGTTACATTTTTCCATCAGTTAAATTTCATGTCACTGAAGCTACCTGCTGATACTGTGCTGCTGTATTGACTCTGCTGTGAGGAGGAGCTGGACTGCTTGTCTTCTGCTTCTAACATGTTGTACCACCTTCCAGGTACCTGGTTCCTCGTGGGCAGGGCACCAGTCTTGACATCTAGAAACTCCCTAAGAGAAGCATTAAAGATTAAGCAACCAATAGATACGAACTGCAAGTGTTGGTGTGTTCCCACTGGATCTGGAAATTCTGTGCAGCACACTTCACCTAGTTAGGCAGCAGTGTTTCAAGTCAATAAAACCAGGGTCAGCATGATCTTTTACTCACCTATAGTCATCCTAACAAATCCCTGTTACAGACTTAATCTCCCAGAGTTAGAGCCCATTTTCTCTACACCAATCTCACATCTCCTTGGCCCTTGCTGGGCTGCTGCTTCAGGCCCAGTTAATCTGTCACAGTTCCTTAGGTTGCTGCTGCGACCTCAGACAATATCTGCCTCACCTTGGACTTCTGTGTGATGATCAGGTTTTTGAAGCTCTTCTTGTTGGTGTTCTGCACACTCAGCATGGCCCAGAGCACCAGGCTCTTGTTCCTGTGGCTCCCGTCACCTCCTGCTTGCCTTACTACCCTGGACCTGGACTATCCTGCTGCTCCATGGTTGCTCTCCTCTTTTCTGCCCTTTGATGACAAACATAAATTTATAAAAATTCCCACACACTTGTAGAGCTTATTCTACAGAGGCCTGGTCAGTAGCCCACAGTCACACTGTCAGGCACAAGCAGAGGGGAACTGATACTGAGGAGCTGGGGACTGTCTGGTGTACCAGCTCTTTAGGTTCTCCTCAGACAGTCTTTGACTAGACCCAGCTTGCATTTCTTGGTGTACAGTTAACTTGTTTTTCCGTGTGGTTTTCCTTCTGTGTTTTTATTGTCTGACATACAACAATTCTTCATTTAAATTTTCTTGTGAATCTTTTCCTATAGGCAGAACTCATCTTTTGGTTTAAGGTCTGTTTCACAGTCCTGCTCTGAGGCTTCTTGTCTGTATTCAAAATGGCATAATCTGTAACAAATGTACCATGTAAGTAAGTTAAAAATACATTGATCTTTATTCCTGTCTGTGAGTGCTTGATAGGCAAAGAGATATTCAGAAAGCCAGTGTCATAAAACTCCTGTGAGCACAAAAACTAAACTCCTGCTGTTAAGCCACCAGTATAAAAGACTTGACCTCGTAAGGGCAGATAAATCTGCGTGTCACGTAAATTCCCTCTCTGGACACTAATGCTGAGATTCACTGCTTTTCAAGTACTTCAGAATTTCACATATGTATTTTTTTCTTTCACATAAAGGCCTTTCTCAGCATGGCATCATGACATTTACTCCCTCCCTCTGTTGCAAGTCTATACCAAAGTTAACTGTAAATTCAGCCTTGCAAGTAAGTTTAACTCTTAGAAGAATTCATACTCTTCAAGGAAGTTTATGGCATTTTAAGACGTTTGGTTCTTTTTCAAATGGCCTCGTTTAAAATACTGGACTATAAGGCAGTCTTGAGCAGTGAACCTTTCACCTCATAACCTTTCCTGTTTCTGTGCAGATGGAAAAAATCTGGTGCTCTGATTATTTTCATTCAGAAATCTATGCAGAGATAAATACAGGAATGGAAATACCAAAAACCTGTCTGTACAACAATCTGCTTCAGTAAAGTCTTCTCTATAAGAAGGATTAAAGAACTGTATCCAGGATCAAGTAAAATGTGAACTTTTGATTGCTAAATAGGAAGGGGACAAAATCACTATGACTGATAATCTGCTGAAATCTAGAAGAATTACAGTATCCTCTGGGCTTCTACTTCAGTGCAAAGAAATGCCTTTGAGGGTTTGGGGCTTTTTGGCTGGTTTTGGTTTTTTTCTTTTTAAAAATGTTTAAATTTTTTTAAACACTATCAGCTTAACCTGGTGGTTATTCCCCTGCCCCTCCCCCAGCCCCATTTCTCCCATTGCAATAGAGGTGGTATTTTTTTTTTTAATGGGATTTGATTGAGTAAGTGCAAATAGCTCCTTTCCTTTTGTGTCTGACTCACTCAGATATCTCCAAGCAGTTATTTCAGGAAATATTTCAATTAAAACAGGCTTAATTTTTTCTTGGCACAGTTCATCACCAGATCAAGTTTTTCAAGTCATCTTGTCAGGTTGTCTCTAATTCTACCATGTAAGACTGCTGTGAGTTACTCCTCTGCAGCTCAGCATCACCCCAAAAAGAGGTGTTTCCAAGCAGCTTTCTCATTAAGAAAAGGCAAAGCTTTCTATCCTTACCCTCTTGCTGGATTATGTTGTGACAGTCCTGTTGTGACAGTCCTCAGATTGCTTAGGGTCAGGCTTTATCTTGAAGTATGACAGGAGCACGGAACAGGATCCCTCTGGAATGAGTAATTTATGCCATGGTTTATTTTCTGCTGAGAGACCAGAATAAATTAGTCTAATTTACATGATGGCAATATTTAGTTTTGACATCAGGAAAAGGTTTCTCTCTAGGGTAAATGCAGCATGCATAGTCAGTGTCTTTTGTTGAACTCATGCAAGGAAATTGGATTGGGTGGGCGTCCAGAGACAGGGGACTGTGTGTGGTACAAGGAGGGATAGGGTAGAACAGAAGTTTTCAGCCTGGTGTCTGCCTCTGACTTGCCCAAAAGTTCATTGATTAGGGGGGCTAGGGTGACTCATTTTGGTGCAGTAGTGGTCTGTTCTGGGCCAAAGTCCTCTCAGCTTGTCCTTACCACATGGGTTCAGGACTGCTATAGGGACAGAAGGAACATGCTGGGTAGGTGCAGCTCATTCTATGCTTTGATAAACTGAGTTTTCTGCACCTGAGCCTCAGTCCTCGCATGCCAGGAGAGGTGTAGGAGATGCCAAACTCCCCTATCCTCAGAGAAGGATGTGTCACTGGGGCCTGTCCCTACAGGATCCCTTGGGCATCTTCTCGTTCTACATTTCTACGATTACATTACATAATAGTCCAGAAAAAAATTAAAACTCCATAAATATTTCCTCTATGACCCTGGAAATTGTAGTTTTGCAGAGCTGCTTTACTGTGTTTTTCATTCAAGGTGTATTGTGCTGTTCATTACAGTATGTCAGAGTGACAGTAGCATTATTCTCTTATTTACAGTTCTTCCTTTCTCTTCAGCAATGAAAATGAAAAGGAAATCAATGCCATTAAAGAGAGTAATGACAAACTCACCTCCTGCAAGGTCTGTGCTCTTATACTTTTTTTTCTGAATTCTCATCTCTGAATGTACTTGAACAAATGCGATGGAAGAATGGAGGAAAACTGCAGGAAAGCACCACTGCAAAAGAGAGAAATACTGTGGTAGGCCACTGGATCTGCAAAAGGCTGAAAACAATCCCGTGTCCTGCATCCCCCTTCACACCCCTGGCCTTTACAAAAGTGTGCTATGTGATTAGAAATGTCAGGGAGGAAGAGCAAGAAAGATCAAATTAAGTGACACAGGAGACAAGGGGAGCTAGTACAATTCGGTAGCAATCAAACAACATTCAAACTTCAGTAACATCATTGTGTCTTTCAGTCAATCTTTGCACCACTCTGTGAAGCCTCAGATCAAAGAGCTGTTAAAAACCCACCAAGGAAGTTCTCCATCAGGCAGGAGCCTGTGGTTTCTCACAATTTATTAATTCAGAGCAGCACCTAACTCTGAACTGTGCCAGCAGGGCAGTATTTCATTGCCCTTTCTGTGCAACTCTGAACTAAAACCTTTTCAAGAATTTCCAGATTGTGAGCAGAGTTTGCAGGCACAACATCTGGAAACCACTTTGGGTTTCAGAAGAGAGAAGGCTGCAGCATGACTCTGTATTCTCTGCAAGAGCCTTGTTCCTCTATGCTGCATTGCTCAGTGAATAATATTGACTGCTCAGCTCTTCCAGAGTGTGAATTTTACTGAGAAATGAAGCAACAGGGGTAGAGGGCAATGTATTTATCCAGCATGATGCCTTTGCTCTAATGAGTGGGGCAGCCATATAGCATTTAGAGTTGCTGACTATAAAGGATGAAACAAATCTTATTTGCATACTACTCTCAGGGAGAGTTTCATTAGTGAGGTTCACCCTCTTTGTACTGTACCAGTCCCTAGGTCTTAAGCAACCCCCACTGGGCTGATGGGAAGCAATTTAGATGGGCTCAAAAGCGGTTCAGTAAGATGAAAATTTTCAATAGATAATTACAAGGCAAATATTTCATGGGTCTGACTGCTTGCTAATTAACATACTTTGACTAGATCTGCCTGCAGCCAGAGTAGAGCCCATTAAGGAGTAACCTACCAAATTATGTAGTAAATACCGTGAGGTAACTTCATCCAAAGACAGGCTGCCTATGTGTGATATGGCTTGAAGGTGCTATATTTTGTCTGATGAAAGGAAAGCTAAGCTAAGCTGAAATGAAGAAAGATGCAGTGGTAGCTGTGAGTGTGACCTGGGATCTGAATGCTGATCAGCTGGGAACATCAGGGCAGAGAGTGCTGGGTGTGGGCTGCAGTTTGAGATTAAAAGAGCACCTACAGCAAATTATGGTCCTGGCCCAGAGCAGAGTGGTAGATTTTGACATGGTTCATGATTGTTACAGTAACAAAGTTGCACTGCTGGTTCCTGACCTGCTGCATTCACTCATGGAGTTAGGATATCTATGCTTGCCAAAGGAAAGAAGAGCATAAAAGGGGCTGTTCTGTGCAAAAAAATTGTGTTTGTGTGAGATAGAGGGAAAAAAAAGGGTTTAGTTAGTTTCTTTTGCTGATTTAAAAAAATGCTGTTGGCCTCTCCATTGAAAGCACTGAGTCTGCAATCATTGGTGCAATAATTTCATTATAGCACATTCAGGTACAACTTGGTGATGCTCCTGATGTACCGAGGTTGCACACATTGCAAGGGAATTGGTTGAGACTTTCCTAGTAAGCACTGCATCCTGTATCCTCAGCAGATTTCATACATCATAGCTGGCTTCCCCTGGGACAAAATATTTCTGTTTCAGCCGCATTACCCAAGAAATACACCCGCTCCTTTATGTAATCAGCATCATCTCTACAGAAGGGTAAATAGTGACACATTTACCTGATGCAGCAGTTGTTAAACATGTTTGCAAAATGGCAAGTAATGATTGAGAATTAGCTTTGCAAAATCCTCTATAAATGTTATAAAGAAATAAAATAGGTGACAAACACAGCTTTATGTAGTCTTCTCCATCCATCTGCACTTGTTCTGCTTATAAGCAGCAAAGTCCTGGTTAGTCTGCACATGTAGGAGTGTGTATGTACTTACATGTTTTAAAACCCGTTTGTCCTGAGCTTCTATACAACCACTCTGTGTTGGTGTGTATGCAGACATGTATTAGAGAAATATATTCACAAATGTAGGGGTATATTATTTGCTTTGTGTATGAGTGTGTGGTATATAAGGTTGCAAAGAAGGAGGAAAGTAGAATCGCTTGCACGGTACTACTGCTTTAGAAATATTGCTACCTTCAAAACAGTGCCAGATCTTCAATTTGATAGAAGACTTTGCTGAGGAGCAAGATGGGAGCCACTAACAGCTTAGTGGTATCTTGTCTCTATAAGAAGAGATGTCTCCTGGGTCACAATATCTGAGCTCAGCAGTCACTGGTCACTGGAGAAAAAAGCATAACCTTGCCTTCTTCATAGCCTTGTAAACTTGTCTTACATGCAATTTTGAGATCATACTGTAGTCTTATTCTCCCATCTCCCCATCACTAATGTTCTTCATGTTGGCAGTACAGTGATGTGCATAAGGGCCTTAGCTGTAATTTCTCTGGAAACAAGCTGTTATGTTCCCTTTTCTTACAATAAGACATTTGTATGGAGATCTATATCTACATCTATATCTATATATATCATCTATGTCTAATCTATATCATCCATATCTATAGATACACTGTGTGTAAATTGATTATAGAGCATATATACCTGTGTGATCTTTTAGGTACATGCTTATGGATTCAGTGCACAACTGAATAATTTTGTAAAGACTGTGCATGTATAATTTTAAAACAAAAAACTATAAATAATACAAAAATGATTTCTGTTCTATAGTATCTGATGTTGGTTTGTACTAATGGGTGATTCCATAGGACTTTAGAGGTATGTATATTGGCATATATCATGCAAACATGCTTACCTTATATAACACCTGATTGCATGATTATATGTGTGTATGACATCATTCTGTAATGCAGTGGCATATACACTTCTAGAGTAACCTCCCCAGACATCAGGTTAGGTTGTTCTCAGCAGCTGGAAGGTTGAAAGCTAAGACAGAGCATGTGCTGTTTATGCAACACTGCTACTATAGAAGAGAGACCTGATGTTTAAAATCTGTAAAAAGATGCTCCAGCAGCTGTGCTACCAGCCAGTAAGAGTGCCATTCCCTTGATGTTTCCTTCAGCCACAGAAGACCATAATTGAATAGCATGTGAATCCTTTCCTGCCTGAAGCATCCAGGCAGCAGACCCAGAGGTCCTTTCAAATCAGGGCTTTACAGTTCTTCCTAAGTCACAGGAGATGCTGCTGCTCTTCTGCTTCACAAGGACAGGCAAAACTGCAGCAGCAAAACCAAAAAAAATTGTGCAAGGAATGATTCAGGAAGACCAGCATAGCAGAGAAAACAGGGACAAAAGAAGCTGCCTGTCTTGTTAGTATATAGTAACACAAGTAATACAAAAATCATGAAGACTTCACCTTTCTTTACCATAGGGGTGTTACTGGCCATCTCACACATGATCCTACTGCAGCCCTTTCAGAAAATAAGGGGGTTGCTACTCCTTCCTGCCATCTCTGTCCTCAGACCTATGTCTTGTCAGGGGACAGCACTGCCCACTCAACTGCCTTGTGTCTGATGAGAGATGGAAAGCCTCTTGGTCAAATAGATTTTATCTAATAGATTATACTGTATTTTCCTTTGTCTTCTATGGCAAGTCATTATTTACAGCAAATCTACAAAAACAGAAGCTCTGTCTACCCTGCTGGGAAGGTGAGAGTGGCATTACATTGCTTGTGTGTTGAAAGCTGCATGTGTTCCTAGATGATCTGCCTGGTTAGGTACCTCACTGATGTCACTGGGAAATGGATGAAAAATACTGCTTTTGTTTGGCTGCATTATGTGTTGTACATATGTAAAAGGTTGCAAGTTGCAGAGTGCTGTGGAATCAGATCATTCTTCTTTGTTTTTCAAAATATTTTCTGAGTTTGAAGCATAAGCTGTGATGCTCTAGCACTTGCATAAAATCTGCAAAGGATGGGTTTGCAAGTAATTTGTGTTTCAGCGTGACTTAAAGTCTTTCCTTGACCAACTGGTTGAAAAATTGGTACCATCTATTATCTGAATTTAAATATGGGATGATCAATAAAACATGAAATTCTGTAAGTACCTTGTGCTCAGAGAGTGCAAGGACAGAGCAGAAGTAGTACCTCTGATAAATGGCTGTGTTCTTAGATGAGAGTTTTTTGATTAATTCCTTTCCTGGTCCCTCATTATCCTCCTAAGGACTGGTGACTGCTGGATACAGGGCTCTTAAGCCTGTGTGGTTATTTCTGTTTCAGTTTTGGTTATAACCTCTTGCAACACACTGAGGTAGTGACATTCTGGTCTCCCTGCCCAGAGCATGGTTATGAACCAGAGGGGAGCTGAGTCAGACCAAGCACAGAGTGGTCCCACGTCCACTGACATGGCACAAAGCCTCCTGTAGGGTCTGGCAAGACCACAGTGCTCAGGGGCTCAGCCACACTCTGTTGGATTAATAACAATACATCAGGCCCAAAGAAAAACGTGTTTTCCAGATGCTCATCTTAAAGCTGGCAGAAAACCCTGTTCTTTCCTGATTTTCAAGGGAGGTTTTGTTGAGTACGACAGAGCTGTAACTGCTCCATGTAGATAATAGAATTAGATGTGTCATAAGCTTTGTATTGTGTCAAATTTGTATTGTGCTTCAGTCTTTGCAGGTGGGTTTTAAGATGCACCTCAACTCATTTACTCCACTGGATGATCAAACCTAAGACTACACAAAGGATTTCTGAATTTTGATTCTTTGCTCTGTTAGATATTGCTCAAATTGATATTGTTTATTTCTTCTCTGTCATAGAATTTCTTTGTTCTTTTAATATTTAGATTGTGTACTGTTTTGAGTTTAGATTTTCAGGACTCTTCAAAAGCAAAATAAAACGGCATTTCTGCCTGATTAGCAATCCACTGTGAATATGTTTCTAATTCTTCAGTTAAAAATGTGAAATGAAATTGTTAATGAATCTACATTTTCACTGCTGTGCAGGTGTATTTTATAAGCTAGCCCAAAAATACTTCTGAGGCTCTCAGGTTGGATTCTGACTTAGACCATTTCTCAGATTCACAAAGGTTCCAGGGAATACCAGCATCCTGCTATGATAGTTTTTTGCTTCTCTGAGTAGACAACAAACAATCTTTTGTTTTACTGAGACAGAGCTCTGCTGTGCCACCCACTGGGACATAGCCTGCCCCTCATCTCTTCTCCTGACCTTCTCTTTGCAGGGAGCTCGTCAGCTTCCCTGCAGCAGGAGGGAAATGACTGATCCAGAAGTGTTCCCTGCTCCTCCCCACTCCCCATTAGCTGTGGGTACCTCCCACAGTATTGGTGCTGTCACACCAGCATTGAGCTGCACCTGGTGATAAAATGACTGACTGCTAGGACTTGAGGACTGAAAATAAGGCAGACAACATTTTCTTAAGCTCTCACCAGAGCACACAAGTTCTATCACCATGTATTGGCTATTTAATATTTCCAGCCTCTCTTGAGTTGGAGAATGAGTTTTTGAAGTCTTGTCTGAGTATCACTAGCCCTGCTCCAGATGAGGAAGAGTTCCTTCAGTTTTTAGGCAAGCCATCAGTTTAATCTGAAAGGCCCAACAAGTTATTGCTGTGTCATTTTTTCAAAAGCCACACCCAGCCAGTCTACTGGAAGGAGAGCTCTTCCTCTATTTTCCACAGGAAAGGAAAGCAAATTTTTAAGGGTGACTTTGAAGAACATTAATTCACCATTTTCATTTTATGTTTCGGATATTGTACATCCATAAACAATTGCTCTTGGATCCCAATTTCTATTTTGTTCAACTACATATGTTTTATGAAAGTCATACAGAGCTACATGTGCAACAAGATGCCTGCATGACAGAAAATATGAAGCACCAGAAAGATTAATGTAATGGTAAAATATGTACTTAAATAACAGTACTTTGCATGTACATTGAACAGACGAGTTGCTCATTCTATAGTAGTTGGCTGTATAAGGCTATTTATGCATAAATCACTTAGGTCAGCCTGACTTCTGCAGTGATGGGACATAATTGATCTTTAAGAGTTTTATGAAAGACTTACAGTCTGTGAAATTAAAGGAAGTTCTTTTGTTTAATTTTGTATTTTGATCAACTTCCAGGAATATCACAATATTAGAAAAATACCAGTTTTCTCCTAAAAGCTTTTTATAGATAGTATTAAATCAGTAAGTATATTAATGTATTATGACAAAATATTTAGCACTATGATATGTTTCACTTTATATATGGAATTTATGGAATAAAATCCGACAACATTGTGATAAATTGATCCACTTCCAGGAGGAATTATGGTAATGTTTCATCAGCATCATACCTGAGTTGCAAGACTCTTCTTTCAGAACAGCATTAGACAGCTCAGGCATTGGAAACCTCTGGGTCTTGTGAGTGTGGCCTACCTGCCTTTTGTTTAAGAAATTGGTTGGTCAGGCTGGGATAAATGGGGAAATATTTCTCTTGTTTCCATCATTTGGGAGCAAACGGGCAAGGGAGGAAGAATGGGTAGAATCCCACTGCTCTTCCACAGGTCAACATGGGTCTCATAATTCAGCATGAATACACTACAGCAGTGAACCTGTTTCTTCTGGAATCTAGGAAGGATCAACAACCTGCTGAACCTGCATCTATCCCTCAGTATTCATGTTGGTGCAGCAGCACTTTGGGATTGAGTGTGTCCTTGTGACAAAACAAAGGCATCAGTTGTTGCTGTACAAGGGATTGTGATTATTGCACTCACAATAGCTGCTACTAACTGCAGTTTTAATTAAATCACTAGTTTCTTCACCTCTTTTTGCATCTTAGTTTTGAAACAATTGCTAACAACTTAATCTTTTCCAGGCTTTTTATAGTAGGAATTATAATGAGAAGTCCCTGCACAGCCACCCCTTTATCCCATCAACTGTTTATTTTTTAATATATGTCAAATACATTTTCTGAACATTTTTCAAAGATGGTTAATGTTTTGAAATTGGGAAAGCAGGCAGAGAGCTGTGAGCCAGCCTGGCAATGGCTTTAGCTATGTATTATATACTTTAATGTAGCAGGCTTGAACTGATGAGGGAGATGGAAACTGTTTTCAAGGCCCATGTACTTTCACGGACATGAAAAATAAATTGCTTAACCTTTTAGGAGAGCCTCATATGCTGCAGTGGCTTGCCTCAGACCCCAGTGGCAGATGAAGGAGCTCTTGCTGGGTTTTGATCCTGCTGGGTTTCCAGTGGTTGTGCACAAAGACCTCTGATGATTCATCCTCTGTGAAACTCCCAAATGCCTCTGGGTCCTCCTGATGTCCTGGTGGCCAGCTGGCTTATCCTTAGCCCTCTGTGTAGGGATGAAAGAAGCAGGATTGAGGACTCTAAGAGGGATTTGCTGTGCAACTGAAAGGGAATGATGTCAGACCTAACATCCTGCAAATGGATCTCGAAGGCACTGCATACAATTACTATAAATTATTGAACCAAAGTAGTAAAAACTACACTTTATGCATCGAGTAAAACAGAATTAAAATAGCTAGTCTCCTCCTCACAGTCTGTCTTATTCCTGTTAGAATCTAACATGGAGTTCCCACTGCAGACAAAATTATAGCAGAAGGGCTATTTAACTTAGACAGGGGTCTGTGTACACAAACATCACAGCATGTGATGCAGGGTGGTTGGTTGTAACGTGGATAGTTTTGTCTTTGGTTAAACCTTCATGCTGTCAGATGGTATTTCCCTGCTTTGAATGGTAATTGTCTTCTAATGTTGTTAGGCAGCTGCAATGCCAGTCTGATAGCTGTGTGATTTGGGATACTTGCTATGCCACTTGCTGCTGCAATAAAGTAATTTTAATTTGGTAGATTCTTGAAAAGGCTTATTCTGTGTAAATGACCTAGCCAGGCACGTGAGTAGCAAGCTCTCCACTTTGCTTTCCCAATGAATCAATGCTAACTGAAAGAAGAAACTGAGGGTTTTCTATAAATCTACCCTGAGAAAGTCACAATAGATCTCCTCAAAATTCATACAACAGGTACAGAGTCGATGTCAGAAGGAGAGTTCGAAGAGACATGAAGTGTCACTGTGTTTGGACTGGTGACTCAGCTATGGGGAAAAACAGGTGATGACTGCAAATAGAGGGGATGGATGATACTGAAGGTGGGAACATGGGCTGTAAGGGTATTGGCAGATTAATAGGTGTAATTATCATAATTGTACGGGAATCACTTGAGTCATGACACTATCTGTCAGGTAAGTGCAGAAGATCATTTATAAGCCATTGAAAGGGATTCAAGTAGCCTGTAAAGCTAGCCTGTAAAGCCTGTAAAGCCTGTAGCCTGTAAAGCCTGTAAAGCTTTTGTCCAAAAAGGACAAAAATGAATTGCATCAAATGGCAGTTTCAGTACCATTGCATGCAAATAACTGTACGGTTACATGTAAAACATTTTTCTGAAAATCTTTCTTCCTCCTTTGAATGAATGTTGAGGCTGTATAAACATTGGTAAATTATACTGTTTGGTATAATTTACCCCAATGATTTTAGCATTCTCTCCAACAACCAGAAGAAAAATAGGAGGCCTGTTAGTTTTTAATTTTATAAGATCAAGCGACTAAGGACAAAGAAATGGCAGAAAAAATGGCAATGTTCAGGCTGTGCACCCTGCTCTTAGGTCCGTGATACTCGTAGCTGGCTTTGTAAGAAGAGGGGAGTGGAACACAGTGAGGCTGCTGTTTCAGAATTATTTTGTCACAGAAAGGTGTTTAACTAAACTAATGAGAGAATTGGCTTGGCAGAGAATGGCAGTCAGAAGGCATATCACAGGTGTCCTGTCGCATAGGGATGGAGAATGGGACAGACATGTCTAATCATTGCCCAATTCTGAGGCTGTAGGAACACCTTCTTGCCAGTCACATGGTCCAAGCAATGATCATGTACACCCTTCACTGCTCAAGTGGGTGCTTTATCATGAAGAAGCCTGAACTTTATCTTGCATCTTCCTTCAGCTGCTGTCATTGGCACATTTTGTTGTTTACAGTGGTTGAGACTCAGTTAAAGCATGACAAGCTTTGATAGATGTCAATTGTTCTTTCTTTGCCTGATAATACGTGTTGTATTTTGCAGTACTGTGTAAAAAATGAAGCGTCTTTGCTTATAGCGAGAACAAGTCAGAAGAGAAACATGACACACAGAAAATGGATATTGTTTACAGATTTAATAATGTTGGCTCAAATGTCTGCATAAACAGTTCCCTTTTGACTTTTGTCAGAATCACAGTCATATCAAATGACTTTTGTGTTCTACCTTGGGCAAAATATTTACTTCATGGACTTTGCCAAAACTTTTAAACAGAGGTAGAAATATTTATGATCCACCAGAGGCTCAGTAAATCCCAGAGAAGCTGGTGCCTTTTTGAATGCAATGTCTTTTCAGCCTCTGTTTTCCAGGCTCTACTCTCTACTTTCTAATTTGGTAATTTCCTCCACACAATTCTGGTTTTGTTCTCTGAGCTGGTGCCATGGGAATGGGCTGGCTTTGCTTTCTGCACAGGTGGGCTAAAGTTTCCTTGGAAAGCTTGGCTGGGAGTCACTGACACAACTGCAGCCTGTGGCCACAGCATCCCTGCAAAGTGCATGTTGCTGTTCTCACTTTACAGATGGCTAAATGAAAGCAGAGGAATGAAGGGATTTGCCTAAGGCCACATAATAAATCAGTTGCTTCAATGGGTTAGTCACAGCTCAGAACTTCCCTGCTGCCAACCCTGCACTCACTCCACCACTCACTCCATTGTTTCTGGTGCCACAGGGATTGTTTTTGCCCTACTGGGTTAGAGGACATATAGATGGTTCTAGTCAAGACATAAAATAATCCTGCTGCAAATTGTTTTAAGAGACTTTGCTGCCCTTATGCTAGGTGGAAGATCTGAGGTAAATGGTTTCTGCTTGCACGATTCTTGGCACTGTGAACTTTATGTCATTGCACATTTCAATGATATTTTTCTGCTAATGTAAAGGTTGACAAAAATGTGCTAGGTTAAGCCACGGAAATCTCGACTTATTTCCATAGTTTTTATTCAGACCCAAAAACTAACATTATATGCATCTTGACACATAACCCAAAAGCTGGGGTAAAAGTAGGCCTGTCCATTGTGCAATGTGGGATAGTTAATCACCTCATGTTAACTTGATGAAGATTGGCACAGAGCAGGGTAATCATCCTGCACATGCTTCCTCCTTGAGATGTGCTTATTGCTTGGTCTTTGGTGTAAATAGTACAGCCAGCAGCGAGCCTTTGGAGCACTCTGTCTCCACCAATACAGCTGTGGTTTTGATCCAGCAGCTGAGGGGGATTGCAGGAAAAGGTATGTGTAAATAATCGAACTGGGAGCACTCCTGTGTTTAGAAACCAATGGAAAATGTGACATGTACACGGGTTGAAAAGAAAACCAGCAGTCAAGGTGTGAGCAGAGCTGTGACATGCACTGGAGTACCTAAACAGAGCGTTTCAGGAGTAAGGGGTAGCAGGGAGAAGCCATAGAGACAGCAGAGAATATCTGCAAGGCAGACATACACAGCAAGCAGAGGAAGGAAAGGATGTGCTCCTGCAGGAGGCTGAGCAGCTCTGATGCCCACCTGAGTTCAGAGGTAAAAGGGAAAATCCTGCAGTTATATCTATATAAATGCTCCTGAATTTTCCTTCTTATACTTACTGCCATTTCATTGCAAGCAATATAATGTGAGCAGATCCAGTGTGCTTTTTTTCTTTGCCATCCTAAATTGGTATAGCTTTCTGATTATGTGTTCTGACAAAGTTCATCCAAAAATGTGCAGCAAAAAGGGTGACATTTGATGCTGTCACTTTTATTGCCCCACTAAACAATACAAGGAATTTTCTATCCCTGAAATGGTTTTCTCTGGCTGGCCCACATAGTAATGTCAACTCCATGATCTTTTTCTCCCTATGAATGATATTATTAAAATATGTCTATTAAACTACTATTAAAATAAGTAGTATTCTCTTCATAGTAACACCTTTCTTTAAAAGGGCTCATCTTCAGGTCCATAGAAATATCTATTATTGATTGTGTACACATAACACAACTACTGAGGTTTTGTGATTTTATATACAGGATGTAAGGATGACGTGTTCACCTATGTCCACAAAGAGTAAAATCTTCCCTTCAGGCTCCTCCTCACCTGTGTTTCAGTGAGGGGGATGTGAGCAGGGAGGGTGGGATCAAGCCCTAGAGCAGCCATGGGAGCAGCATGGCCACGTGCAGAAATTTCACTTACGTTGTTCCCAGCTGGAATGGTGTGTGTTTCCTTGCGTTTGCAGGTGAGTGGTTACCCTTAAACTGCCTTGTTGTTTGTGGATTTTTTCATAGCAGCGAGATAAATCAGAGTGCTGCATGAAAAGCAGCACCCCTCACACCTGTACGGACTTGTGACACTATCAGGGTGGGTTTTGTTTGTCAGTGCATTGCATGGAGACAAACACACTCCGTTTCTGGCAGATGTAATCTTGCTCTGCAGTCCTGCTTTATGCAGAAACAAAAAAATCTTGATTTCTATTGGCTGCAGTGTTACGAAATGTCTGAAAAAGAGCATGAACTAACCAAGCAGATGAAAACTCAATGTGGACCGTGTATAAGAAGTGAACATTACAGATGTTTTCCTCTTGCAAGGTGATGTATGGTTAGCTGCACAATAATCTAAGTTATTTATTCATGAGAGGATTGAAGGACTGTTTCTTCCAGTGTGCACAAGCTTTTGATTTTGCATAGCTGAACTGAAACATATTGTTGGCTGCCACTGCTGTGACACTGTGCAAAGCCTTAATCACAGCCACTTGAATGGAATAGGTTATCTGTAATCTGGAGACATAACTTCTTCAGCAGAAGATCTGCTGTCGTTAAATATATGAGATTAGCCGACACAAATCGTTTTGGGTAAAATGTCTTCCACTGCACCAACCTCAAGTGCATCATACATAAGTGCAACTGTACACAGATTAAAAATAAAAAATATTTAAAAATATGCATATGCAGCTATGAAATGTCGTATTTGGAAGTAGAGTAGTTATGCTGTTCTGTTAAAAGCCATGCAAATTTAGAATTTTACTGTAAAAGAAGTACTGATGATATAAATATGACATCAATTAGATGTCTTTTTCTGTTACATAATATAATCTCTGTATTATATAGGATAAATTTTAATGAAATTGTGCACATTTGTTGCAGGCCAATTCAGTTTATACACGAAGTATTATATTATCAAAATGCCTGCTTTAGATAGGAATTTTTAGGGATCCCACTGTGTGGTTATCATGCTTTTTTTAAAACTAAAATTTCTTCAGAATTCTTTTTTGTTCATTTGTTCATAAAAGTATGAAACCAGGCCAAAGTGACCGTGGCTTTCGAAAATATGATGCTAACAACCACTCCCATTACCAATTCTCAAGACAAAATTCATGTTGAAGGTTGAATGCAGGCAGCCCTCTGGCCTTGCATGGAGCTGATGACATGTTTAGATTAAGCCTTGTTTTTTTTTTTTTTTCCTTCAGGGATGTAGCATTGTCTTTCACTTACTTCCAAAAAATATTGTGTATTGCCATGGCAGCTCACTGCTGGGCTACTCTTTTGGAATGACAAAACAGGGAGGTTGGAAAAGCAGCTGAACAAATGAGTTGCTCTTAGAGCCCAGAGCTCTCATCATGGGAGCATCACACATCTCTCTGTCATTATTATTATTATTAGCCCCAAAGAAGCCTGAGGTATATACCAAGTATGCACTTAGTGCTATACTTTCAGAGGCATTGATACTTTTTTTGTCAGAGGCACTTCTCTGTCAATATAATTGTTCTCATGGTAGTGAACAAGCTGCAGTCAAACAGCCTTGAATACTGGACAAACTGAAATAACAAAGCAAAAGAGAAAAATTTTTTTTTTTAGCTGGAATGAAGAACATGTCTTAAAATTGTACAGACAAAATAAAATGAAAGGAAAGGAATAGGACAGAATAGAATAGGATAGAATAGGTAAGTAAATATTACCCACGTTTTAATATATATGTGTATCCAGCTGAAAGGACATGCAGAGAAGTATCTAGACCCTCTTCTTTTTTTTAAAAATAATATTATTGCTGTGTTGATGCTGTATGCAGCCGTGGCAGCTGGAGTTATAAGAAGCCTGATCTTTAACTACTCTGTGACAGGGAAGTCATTGGTTTCTTAAGTGCTGGAGATGCAATGTCATCAGTTCTGTGAGCTGCTTAAAGGGCACATTGTTGTCTGTGGCCTTTTCTTCTAAAAAGCATGGTCTGAGATGAGCAATATGGGTGAAGTAATGCCCAATAAAGTACGCTTCAAATTTATAACATTACTATTGCTAATACTTGGAAGTGACACTTTGGGATTAAGGCAGGAGCTACTGAGGGAAGGCAGTCCATGGTAGTGTTTAGGCAGTGTCAGGTGGCTTGTTACTCAGACACTGAGTTTTGAGAGTGGGGAAAACTCTGGAACAAGTAGCAAATATATCAGGTGATATATCTGTGATATATTTGTTTACATTTGTTTCTAGATTTTGTATGGTTGATACATAATATTATTTCCTATTATGTTCACAATTTCTGTATGTTAAGTTGAGTGTTTTGAGAACATAGGAAACCTGTATGTATAGCAGTTTTCTATCAGTAGGGTTTTTCGTTTGTTTGTTTGTCTTAGTTTTGGGCTTGTTTGTTTGGTTCTTGTTGATTCGTGTCATCTTCTGTGGAAAGAATTGTTTGAGAATGTTTTATAGGAATGTTTCTGTCTTAGTTAGTGCTAAAGTAAAAATGATTATTGTTGGAAATTTCCTAAAACTCAATTTATTTAAAAGTAATGCATTTCCCTTGATGGGATTTTACACAGGCTCTGAGATATATAAATGAACCTTGAGAGTAGCAAGTGAAAAAACTCATGTTTGTATTCCTGTGATACCCCACTACTTATAGTGGGCTGTTTTCACTGGTACAATAGGCATATCCAATTCACAGAACAGAGTTCCAAGTAATGAAGTCTTTGGGTACCAGCTCAAACTGCCTTACATGCCCAAAAATCATTCTAGGCACCATCTTCTGAAGTAACCATTATTGAACTCCTAGCCTTCCAAATACATCATGCAACCTAACTTTCTTCCAAACACGTCATGAAACCTAAGTTTTAGCAGCACTGAAAATTTTCTTGTGTAGATGGTGTCACAGAGAGTAAGTACTATAGAAATCTTAAAGCTGGGAATGTCTGGGTGTGGAAGCACTGAAGGAAAGTCAGGAGAAGGGCTGTGAGGATGGTGTGTGTTGATGGTCAGCAGGATCTCAGTGCACATCTACCTGCAGCTTCCCACCAGGACTGGGAGACAAAGGGCAGTGAACAAACACTAAAGGAGGTGGGGGTGGAAAAATGGACAGTTCCTAACAGATACAAGAAGGTTTACCTTAAGCCAGTACATGGTCATCAACGTAAGAGGATCACAGATCATGGAAGTACCACTTTACACTCGGAGTTCCTTCCCAGTGTCACTGCAAGGACTCCCAGATACAGCACCTGCAGGTACATTATTTTCTGGATGCTGGACAGATGATTTGGGCTCACACATTTTAGACTTGTAAGTATGTGGATAGGAGAAGATGACTGAAATTGGTTTTGTTTAAAAGTAAAACCATCCTGTATCGTCCATTATTGTGATTTCCTATGTAGCTGCAAAAATATTGCTACATTATTTCCTACAGTGTTGCCTGTTGTTCTGCAGGATTAATGTATTCTGCATGAGAAGAAAACCAGACTTTATATTTAAACAGTGCACTTATTGTATCTCTCCTTGCAAACCATATATTTCAGTAAATGTGCCGTGTACTTTTTTTTAAATTTTGGGTTGTATTTATAAAGAACTTTGTAGCTTCATAATATGTGTGGGTGGATCCTGTAGGAGGTGAAGAGAATACATCTCGTTGTGGAAGGTGATGTCATTGTTCCTTAGTATAAAGATGCAAGGGGCAGAAAGAAACTGAAGAACAGGAGAGGTTGGAAGAATGTGCAGGAACAGCCATGTCTGGCAGCTGAGGGGTGACACAGAGTGGGGCTGGGTTGATGGGGGGCACAACCATGCAAAGAATTGCTGGCCCAGGGATGGCAGGGGATACCATACTTGTAGGGGACACCATACTTGTAGGGGAGGTAGCATTTCACTGAATCAAGGAAGGGGCAGGGGATACATTCCAGAAGTGGCTGAAAAGGATGAAATGACCTGAAATTCCAAGGCTTGGAGATGGAGAAGATCGGGCAGGTTTTCAGAATCTTTTCTGTGTGTCTGTGAAATTAAATCACTTTGTTTTGGATAGGAGTATATAAGGACCCATATATGAACAGAGAAAGGCATAGTAAGTTTTCTGTTGTGAAGAAAAACATACAGAAAATTATAGACCATTGAAAGAATAGTAATTTCTCTGGAGAAAAGATGGATGAATGGAGGGGGAATTAACATTTTAATGTAGAAATTAATATGGATTGGGTGTAATAGGATTGGGTGTAATAGGAAACAGTGATGGCTTATACAGATTGCATTGTAGAAATATGAATCTGTTTCTAATTCATAAAGCTGAAACAGCACAGGACTTAAGGTCAATGCTAATGGTTCCTTCCCAGCTCTGCTGGATAACCCTAAGGTTCTGCTGTACTGTGGTGGGCAGGAGTCACCTGCATGTTTGTGTCTGCATGTGGCTCCTCATTGATCTAAATTTGTAGTATGTTGTGTGAACATCTCAAGCTTTTGGTCATGCAAAAGCATCGTGAAGCAGTGAACAGATTGGATCACATGGAGACAAAAATCACTGCTGTATTGGCAGCTGTAATTTTCCTGAACAAATTATTTTTAATGGTGAAATAAAAAGGTGGCATATTTTTATTTTGATTTGAACACTGACTTGCAACCTAAAATGTGATGGTCAATTGTTTTCTGTCTAAGAGTATCTGAAAATGTCTCAAAATCCAAGTTAGAACAGGCTTAAATTTGCCCTACGAGGGTCTCAATATTTCTCTGAAATTTTCTAAAGGATTTACAGGTTGCAAACACCTGATGTAGAGCAATGCTGGTGAAACCAGACAATGTGTCTAATTTTGCCCTGGCATTTGTAAAAAGAATCTAAATGCAGTTGGTAGATCTGCACACTTATTTTGTTATAACAGGAGATTTTATTTTTCATCAGTATGCCAAGAAGGATTGACATAAAAACAGTCTGAGAAAACCTGCAAAGCTTTCTATATTCATTGTTTTTTATGGTCTAGACATATAACTTGAAAATAATGCATCTTGGATTTCTGCTATTTTCAGTTACTGCTGGCTTAAATTAGAATCATGGGAAGGACTGAATAAACAACAAAGATAATAAAATGTATTTTTTCAAATCTTTTGGTGAATATGATCAAGCAGGAAAGGAATATGCAGTTAATTTACTTTACCCCAGGTAATCTGATAATTTCTGATTTTGTTTCTTTTCCAGTTACTTTACCTGCAGCCACAGCACAAAAATACAAAAACATTCAATTTTGCCACTGTCTACTTTGGTTTAATTCTCTATAGTGAAGAAAAGCTTATATTTGAAATTATTAATAGTTTTATTGCTTCTCTATTCTGGCCATTGAACAAATCCATGTAAGCACAGCTTCCTGCAGTTTTACGTCATAGCAGCTTACAGACACCCAGGCTGTGCCTATACTAAATTAAATACCAAATGTGTTCAAGACAGTTGAACCCTCTGTCACGAGGGACCAACTGGCTTGAAATGACCTTCTAAGCCTTGCTTCTCTTCCAGCTTCAAAACTCACTTTATTTTGGCTGTGAGTCCTGGCCTGCCTAGAAACACTTGATCCTGCCTGTTCCCTTTGCAGAGTACCTTTGCTTACCCTACACAAACTCTGATTTCTTGAACTTTGGCCAGTTCAAAATTGATTTGGCCAGATGATTCCCTTTTCTTGACCTGTCCTGTGTTGTGGCTCCTGGGCTGCTGACAGGCCTGGGCTCCAGCCACAGCATCTGCCTTCAGGTGGGGTGACCAGCGGGAAGAGAGGACTGCAGACTGTCCCCTACAGCGTTGTGCAGTCCTGTGTAGGCTCCTTCTCTGTTGTGCTGAATGGGTTAGGAAGGGTTTGCTATATCCATTACGTTCTGACTTTTGCTATTTAGGACACTGTGGGAGACACAAGCTGCCGGAGGAACTGCCCCTCTCCCCAGATAGCTGGGCTGTGAACCATGTGTGATAAACCAATTTTGTGAATCTGAATGACTGATAAAGTTTACTGGTAGGGAGAATTACATTTCTGACTTGAAAGTCAGGAATCTGTTTCCAGTGAGACACTGTTTCTATTCCTAATCCAACTGTGCAATATGTGGTATATGAACAGCATGGAAATTTCACATCAAGAAAAATCTGACACCAGGACAACTTAATCTGACTTAGTCTGGACACAGTACAAAGATAATTATATAAGGGTCTTGAGGATTTATTCTGTTGTTAATAACAAATAGATTTCTCATAGTGACTTAAGTTAAAAACAAATTTCAAGCTGCAATCTGTTTTTTGGAGCTATAATAATTTTTTTTTTCAATTTGTGCACTAGTTGTTAATTAGCATTATTATTAGTGTACATATACACATACTTTTTAAACGTATTTTATTATACATACACATATACTAGTAATATTAACATTATTATTATTGTATTAGAGTTTTCCAAAAAGACTTTGAACTTCTTGCATTATGGGAAGTCTTGGCATGTGGTAAGGTATTTGTTGAGCAGATTCCAGTGCTGGCGAAAATTTTTCTGAATGTAGGAATCTTTTCATGTAGTCCAGGGATTTTCAGTGTTTTGCATCAAGTGGCTGCTTAGGACAGAGTATGATCCAGTCTGAAATTACTGGCATTTCCCTTGGAGGCTCTTCTTTTTCTGAGGGAAGTTGTAATACCAAATGTCAGAAGCAAGGATGGCAAAACTTTTTCCTCTTTCTCACCACACTGAGACGTCTGCTGAGATGGTCTGACTACTGCAAAAGTTACAAAACCAGGATAAAGAATACCAGGGATATGGTTATACATACAAATTTTGGTTTTTACACACAGAGATATTATCTTTCATTACATAAGCAAGGATTGATGATTAAGGAAGTGGAGTGCTGTTTTGCAAAACTGTTTTTTTCCCTGCTTCTACAAGAGAGCTGCTGTGTGGCACTGGGTGAGTCAGTGAAATCACTGTGTTTCCAGTCTGTTACACTTAGGGACCAATCTGCTAAAGTGGATTATGTTTAACATCTTAACTGGATACTGAGCTTGTATAAATCTGAAGGATCACACTCCTATTTGGTTAAACTTGGTGATTGGTGGTTAATGAATGCTTTTAGCAATTCTAACTTCACTTTCTGTGCCTCAGGTCCCAACTGTTCCGTTAAAAGAGCTTAGCATCCATCTCACAACAACTGCATTGTGGAAAGAAACTAATTAATGAAATTAATTAAGAAATTAATGCTTCTAAATTGTTCAAATGCAGTGCATCTCAAAGGAAAAATCTAGAAGGAAACAAACAATTTTGTGATCTGGGCAAAACCTTTGTATATATGTTTAATAAAAAAATATGAATCACAAGCTGAACAAGAAGGTTGAAACAAAATAACAACTGCTATATTGAATGAAATTGTGATCCCATGGAGAAAATCAAAAAAGATTATGTAATTAAGGATTAGAAGAGAAGATCAAAGGATATCATGCTGAAGGTTTTTAGATGTGTGACAGGCTGATGCAAACCCCTGTTCTCCATGTTGTGATGAGAGTACAGGGAAAGCACACAAAAATGCAGCAAGGGAGAGTAAGACAGGTATGGAAAACTTCTAGGTGTGGAAAATTTTCAAATGCAAACATGAGGAATATACAGATTTCCATTCTCTGTGTTCTTTGCTAGTTTCTTTCCAGTTTGCACCTTATTATTTCTCTCTTCTTGTCATGCTAAATTTTGATTTTTGTCTTGTCTCTTTAACAGGTTTCCTCCTTGGAAGAGATTAAATATTTAAATATTTTTCAATATGTTGAAATCTCTCTTTCTAAATACCATTTAAATTTTTTTCCCCATTCTCCTTTCTTCTAAACATGTCATTTCACTCTTGCTTTTTTTTCACCCAGGTGCCCTTCCCCTTGGTATTGCAATAACTTCTCCCCTGATGATTAGAAACTCCAGATGTTTTTGGTGCTATTTAATTTCAAAACAATTGTCTAAAGAATAATCAAAATGTACACTTTCAAAAGAAATTATCTGCTGGTTTGGCTCTGTGTGAAAAGCTCCCCTGTTATGATATCTGTGGTCTTTTCCCCTTTGAAACACACTTTCCAACAGGTCAGCTTGTTTTTTTGGTGACCTAAAGAGGTAACATATGCTCCTTGACATCTTTCCTGGTGATATCTACAAGGTAATATCTACATTATATTAAGTAGTCCTGTGACATGAATTAACCCATCAAGTCTCTTATTTTGGTTAAATGATCTTTTGATCAGGTTTGAGCCCATATTTGACTATCTTTCAACTTTCAATGCAAATCCTTATTTTCTTTCTTAGTGCAGGTACATTTTGTAATACTTTCATGTTATCAAGAATGACTTTTATACTCCAGTTTCTTCCAAATAAAAGGGAATACGAATTTAGAAAAAAATAGGGAAAAATTGAGAGAATGAAAATCTGGCTGTCTGGATGACAAGTGCCAGGGGAGTAAGAAAATAGGGTTATGATTAGATCTTAATAATGACAAGAACATGTAGGAAATCACAGAAATGTATGTAATCTTCACTGAAATTATTATAAGGAAAACAGACTATAACAGTGGCTCCATAATCTTTCATTTGAGCCTATGGTTTGAGGAAGTGCTCTGATATCTACAATTTGAAATGAGCCTGAACACAATGTTCTGTTCTCTAGAGGGAAGTATCAAACACAAACATGGAAAGGTGGAAATAAGTAGACAACAGCACTTCTGATAAAGGCAGGGGGTTATAATGCAAGAGGCGTATAAACCAAGAGACAATGTTGTTGCCAGGAACCTAATCTCATTCCAGAATTGTTAGTATAAGGAAGAGATTATGTCAAACAGGGAAGGTAATTACTGAACCCCACTCTATGCCAGTGAGGTTATCTGGAGAACCATGTCCAGTGTTCTATACTGAACCTCAGAAAAGATGCAAACAAATTGGAGAGCATCCAGAAAAAAATCATTGGCACATGTGAGAAATTTTTGAAGCCCAAGCAAAATAAAAATAAAAGGTTGAAAGAACTACGGCCATTGTTTTGAAACTCTGAAAGGCAAAGGAGGGACTGGAGAATTTTCTGAGATGCTAAGGGGTTTTGTAAAGATACATGTGATCAACTATTCCACATAGTCGGGGGTGGAAATAAAAAAAGCTATTTAATTTGAAGAAAAGAGGACCGGAAAGTTTGTGTTGGAACCCTGAAGCATGGGAGTTTTGAGCTTTCTATGCTGTCAGGCACTGATCCTCAGGGGAGCACTGCTTTTGACCTGAGGCCTTGGAGAAGGCTTCCAAAATTGAGTGATGGAGTTGGAATCATGGTTGTGTAGTTTAAATAGGAGTGTGTAATATCACATGATGAAGGGTTTNTTTTATATCAAAAATTCCTTCTCATTGTTAAAATTGTGAAAATCCAGAAGAGGCTGCTTTAAGGATCTGATGACATCAGAGATTTTGAAGAAGAGCTGAAACAAATGCTAGGGATGGACCAGGAATACTTCAAAATATCTCACCAGGCTTAGTCACCTTCCAGCCCTCCATTCTTATGATTTTTGACTGTGTCTGCTATCTGTAGTTGCAATCTGTATGTTTGAAATAAGGATATGATATCAAATAATTTGCCAAAGGGCCTCATTAAAACTAACATTGCAAGACTCACCATTTTAGCGTTGGATAAGCTCTGTAGACCCCCAATTTATTTTTGAGAAAAACACCTTCAGTCATCTCTTGATGGATTATTCCTATTTTTTCATCCCAGAATGAGTAATTCTGTGAGCAGGGGTTGGAATCAGAATCATGTTCCCCTCCAGAATCAGAATTCCCCCTTTCTTGCTCTCCATATTGTTTCCCAGTTCTTTGCATTTTGCTGCAAATGAGACATAAAAAATGCCTTTAGTCTTGTGTAGGTTTTTTTCTTTTTTTTTTAATCGAAGCACATGCAGCTTCTCTGGAAGGGAGAAGAACAATGATCATTACCCCTTTAGACTGGCAACTCTCAGGGGGTGTCTCTTCTCTCTGCTTTTGGGAGGTATTCCAATTATGGAGCTGCAGCAGAAGGAAGGGAAGGCACCACTCTTTTTCTTCCATTGTTTTCCTGTTTTAATAGCCATTCTGCAGCAAAATGGAAGATAAAATTGCAGGATGCTTGTTAGCTCAAGCCTCTTTTGGGCTTGGATTCAAGGATATTCACTTTGGAAGAAATTCTGCCCCCGCAAAAGGTAGGCTTCAGTTAATAGCCTGTTCAGGCACAATGGCAGTTTCTAAGCACTAAAGGAAGTGGGCATCTGTGTGCAAGATTCTAGTCGGAAAATTTGAGGGGTTTATAGCATTTCAGGCATACAAATGCTATTTTGGATGACAGCCTTACTGATTTATTTTTCTTTTATTTTCTGTACTTTGCAGCAAAGACAGCATCTCCTGCCATGTTATGTGAAATGCCTGCTCAGATCTGCAAGGCAAGGGCTATTTGGATTTTTTTTTCACGTTTAGGTAGTAGCACACTCACCCACGTTTCTAGAATACAGTACTTACGTCACCCTGTGTCAAGTTGCATAAATACACTCTGCAGAGAAGGGAAGGTGACAGATACAAACAGTCTTTTATTATAGAAGTATGAAATAGTCTATAGCCTTCAAAAATCTATCTTTGGGGTCTAGAAAAGATTCCCAGTTTTGCTTAAATTTTCAAAGTTAGTGAGCTTTTCATAAGCATCGCTTGCATATGTGTAATAAAATCATTATTTTAATCCTGGAATGATTCAAGCTATTACTTTACCTTGCTACTACAAAATTATTGGGTTTGATTGTTATGAAGGAATGCTCATTATTCTAGTAGTTAAATTTATGACAATTATTGTATTGGTTTTTTTGACAAGAAAATTCATTAATAGCATAAAGAAGTTTTCTGTTTCAAACAAGAGAACAAGAGAATTCAATCCTAGATGAAAGATAGGCAAAATGAGATATCTGTGATCACTTGTCTTAATCTCTGAGAGCAGGTTTTAGATCTCTGAATGTTTAAAAATGCATACCAGCAATAATTCTTAATAAAATGAATGGGAATCTAAATTTATATTACTAGGAAGCAGCAGAAGTTTTCCGTATTTAAATAACAGCTTTCAGCTTCAAATCAAAATAATAGCTACAGCAGAAGAAAGGCAAAATGCAAACATATTGAAAAATAAGTAAATCTAATAGAATAGATAAGACTTGTTTGACTGTTTGGGTAGTGTATAAAGATTTAGATATTGTAGGTAAGCATTTATTGACAGACAAAACCCCTGCAAAACTGTGAGGCTCCGACTTACTAGCTCTAAACTGTGACCCACCATTCAGAATATCTGGTTCTAGAAATATAGCTACAGAGAGAAATAATCTCTGTGGTTTCTAGCTGTGAAATAGTTCCAAAATAAATTCTTACAAAATTAGAAGGATTTTCTGATACAAATTCAAATTTATATCAAATTTGATTTCAAATTAACACCATGACTATTGTTTCAGTTAAGGTATTGCCTTGTTTGCTTTGCTTCACTCCCTAAAACTTGTTACTCTCTGAAGGAAAGATGAGCAGTGTATTACATCAGTTACAACATGGCTTGCACCATGATCTGTTGTGTGGGATTTGTTTATCTCCTTGTTTTTCAATACTTAACCTTATGACTCAAGAATCATTATGTGCCCAATTAACTTTGGTTTATATGCTCTGTGTATTTTAAGTGTGCAGCCTTGTTTCTTGAGAAAAATTACTTTTTTACAACACTGGGATCATTTCATCCAGCACAGGCTCCCCTGAGATTATTACCTTATTACAGGTCAGAAGAGAACAGATGTTGCTACGGAATACAGGGTCGGGAGGGATGGATTTGGTTACGCAAGGCAGTAATACCTTAGCTTCTTTAAAATTGTACCACATTCTTGAACGTTATTCAGGGACCTCTACAAGACAGAAAGATTCTAAATTATCTTGGCCTACCACCTTTATTAATTGGAACTACCTTTTAATGGTTCTCATGAAATTCACGAAGTTAGTGCCTCTAGTTCCTTTTTGGCCAAGAAACTGTTGAGAAATCAGGCTACAGAAAAGTGCCATGTGTATAAAGCAATTTATTTTTAAATCTTCTTGTTTGTGAAATATGTTGCTAAGATGACAACACTTTAAAAATATCTTTAAAGAATCTGTAAATACAATTTTTGGGTTTTTCAATTTCTGCTCTTTCAGTGCAGTACTGTGAAATAGTCATTACCTGACCATTATTCAGATTTTAGTGAGATGGTCATTACTTGAAATATAAATGTAACTTTAACATTGCACATTTGTTTTGAAAGCTGCAGCTCATCATATTGTCTGAATTTATGTATTTATTTCGATTTTTGAAACACTAAACATTCATCTGAACCCAGAATTTTTGACATAATATAGGACTTATGATAAGTGCAGAACTGAAAATCACTCCTGCTGAAAAATCATTCCTTTGAACATTTTTAGTCTCACTCATTCTACTAGGTACAAATTCTGAAAAAAATAGGTTTATGCATGGTAATCTGGAGACCATCAGGCTATTTCAGGGTACAAGAAAAGTAGGAATTCTAAAGGTGTGGAGCCTCCCCTAAGAATGGGCTGGATCCTCCTCCTTTCAGTCTTTAAAGCTCCAGTCTGATTTCCCCTACTATATCCAAGTGGGTAAAGGCAGCCTTGGAGAACAGACAGTGTCTTTAAGGAAGCCTACGGTTGCCAATTCATTTGAGTGCCTAACGATGTAGCCAAATGCTCTACCTCTAGGCTACTCCACCATAGCTGTTGTTTCTTTTGGCTACTTGTATTTAAAAGAATGACTCCATGTATAGTGATGTTTCAGGATTCTTTCCAAATAGTGACAAGACTAAATATCTTTCCTTTTGAGGGAAATGGTGTAAATGTAAAGACTGTCAGTACAGAAGAGAGTAGCCTGAAGAGCCTAAGAACAGGCTCATTCCAGTCATAGGTAAACCAAAATTTGATTTCTTATCTGTAACAAGACATCCAGCTGGGAAAAAAAACGTTGCAAGACACCTTCAGACTTTCTTTTTCGCCTCTGTGAAACTTGGATGAGAAGTGTCAAGATCATATGTAATGAAACTCTCAGCTGAAAATATGATAATCTTTTTAATGCAACAAAGGCTAAGAACATTAAATGGTGTAATAATTTGTCATCCCAAGAGAATGTGTGTGAAAACTCATGGAAATGTGATAATGGATTCTGATGCTGATGTATGAACCTTTTCCAAAATGTGTAACCTCTTCCCCTCCATGCAAAGAAACGAATGAGTATTACACATTCAGGAAACTGAAGTAATCCTTGTCATAAACATGCTTTTTAAAATTTGGCTGGCTGCTTTCTCTTTTTGTTTAACTATCTTTGCATGTGCTGGACAATGAAAATTGATGACATGCCTACTGAAGAGGAAGTGTTTTTCCCCACTGTACATCTCTTTGCATCCATTGTAATGTCATACAACTGGTCTGTACTACAATTTGAAAGAAGAGATATGCATGCCTTGGGTATGTAAGCAACTTTTCTCAATGAGGCACTAGTGAACCTCCATGCTCACGGCTTTTTTTAAGGAGAAGTTACTACAGAACTGGTGTTTTTCTTATTTTTAATGTAGCCAAGTAGCAACTGGGAAACAAGAACATATAGCCACTTGAGAAATACACCCATGAGTCCCAAATCCATGGTGAACCAGAACCATGAAATTTCCCTATGAGAGAAATGTCTTAAAACAAGTGATGAGACACAATTGTAGACTATAAGTCTAGAACTTGCCATAATGTGTCTTCAGTAAGAACTGTTGTTGCTGAGTGCAGTTTAAGCCTTGGACACTTGCTTAGCAATGGAAAGCTTACCAGGCTCTCTAGGTGGATAATTTCCTTTACATAACAAAACAGAAATGAGTCATATCTTCAAAAGTGAAAGAAAGAAAATAGCACTAAGCACATAAGGTGATATATGCTTAATTGTGAAGATTTTTGCAAAATGTTTTACATTCTAGATGAATGCATAGGAAGATATTTCCTAATTCTAAACAAATAAGCACTCTTGAATTTTAAGTATTTACAATTCTTAAAAACCAATTAGTAGTCAACAGAAATAAAACAACCAAGTATGAAGAAAGGGTAGGTAGGAAGTTTTGTACCACTATTATCCTACATGGCAGTGCTGGCTTACAGTTCCTCAACGACTCTTTAGTCCTATAAAGATTTTCACAGTAGAAGAACACATTATTAATTACAAATTTATTTGAATCTTAACTCAGCTGACGGAACTTATGTTCCCAAAATGACTTTTTTCTTTTTTTCTTTTTTCTTTTTTGCTGTTGTTTTGTTTCTATTTTAAAAAGTGTCTGTAAGTTCTCCTTGTCCAAAATCACTATGGTGACAAAACAGATCTCTGAGCACAAAACCATATCTGCATCCACCCAACTGAACAGGTTACAGGTTCAGCATTGAATTTCTATTCTAGGCTGACACCAGGGGAATGAGTTAATATATTCATATGGAAGTATAGACTGCTGTAAGCGTAGCAGACAAGACAAACCATTCATGCTTGGCCTGTGGGGTCCTTAGCACTGCAGAAGGGAGAAGGTATCTTATTAGCAATGCTTGTTGAAGTCTTCTGGAATGCAGAAATATAATAAAATCCATTCACAACTATACCCAAAAAGAGAAAGTAATTTAGCATACTTTACTTCTTTTTATTTCTCATGTTGGAGATGAGGACAAAGTGAAAACTATGTCCATAGAGTCACATATTTTAACCTTGGTGTCTATCAGACATGAAATCTGTTTTACTCTATAATTCAGAGCATACCCACCCACTCTCCTGTTAAATGTTGTTGTGGGGATAGCTATTTTCTTGTTCTGTGCCACTTCCAAAGAGAAGGTTGTTGAGCCTATTGATATCTTTGGCTGAGTGTGTAAGTGGCTTTGGAACCACAGAGAAAGGAGTAGAAAAATGAACTCAGTGCCAGAGAAACTATTTAACTGAGCCCCCACCTTGTGATTTCAGCTTCCCATTCTTGCTCTTTGCTAACAGACTTCTTTTTCCTTCTTCCTAGACTTGCCTGAATATCACTTCTTAGTACCACTGATTTTCATCATTCAGCTAAGGATTGGCTGGCAATTGCAGAATGTAGATAATTATGTCCTAGTCCCAGGAGCAGCTTAAAAAAAGTGGAAATGTGGAAGTTTCTATTTTTCTTCCTCTTTCCTTTCTGCTGAAAACTTTCTAAACTAAGTATGTCCATCCCTAGAGGGAATATTTCTCAAAAAATATAATATAGATAATGCATCAACTTGAAATAGAATAGCATAATAAAACTGGGGGAAGGATATTCTGTAATAGAATGCAGGAAAAGCAGTGACATAGTGACATTATTCATATAGACAAGCACTAGTGAGATGGAAGTTTAAAAAGCTGCCTCTTGCTGTAGGCATGTTTTAGTTTGCTGTTTAGTACAATTTCCAGTGGTTTTGTTGTTGTTGCTGAAGAACAATAACAAAAATAGCCATTAGGATCATGGGATTAAAAGAAATCTTGTTTTTTGTCCCCTCTGAGAGACTTATGATGCCTCACCTGGAACAGGATCAGTCTGGCTGTGTACCCAACGAGTTGTCTCTCTACTGCAATTGTGTTTTATTTTAGCAGTGGTGGGTTATTGTAAAGGTGTATGTGCATGTGTGACTGCAGGCTGCAGTGACTTTAGAAAAACAAAAATAGTTATTTATTCCTTCAGGTGTCTAGGTTCTGACTTCCAGTTGGCACTTGAAATCCTGACTGTTGTCCTCACAGCCCCTTATTTTCTAGCAAATAGTTTTCAAGTTCCTTTATTGGGTTTTTGTCAATGTACAGTCTAGTATTTCTCCCAAAGGAGAGATTTTCCATTTGCTTTTGCCGTTTTCATTCACTCCATGTGACAACTGTGGTAGGATACAATGGGTGAAGTCTTGTCATCCTGTTTCCCCATCCGTTGCTCAACCTCCTACATTTGCACAGCTGTAGATGCTTATGACTACCAGACAGCCCACCTCTTGCTCCATTCATCCTTTCATCCATTTCATTCTTGTTTATCTCCTCAATAAATGATGGCAGAAAACCTCTGATCCCTCTTGTTGCATTTATTCCCCTTCTTGTGTCCTCAGAATCACATGTGAGGACAGAATATTAAGACTGGACATGCATGTGAGTTTATATTTAAGCCATTTTAGAAATCACTGTGTATGAATTTTCCTGTGTCTGTCACCACTAGTATTCTTTAACCTTCCTTTAACTTCTTCATTTTGCCAAGAAAGTTCAAAGTTTTACTCTTCCAAGTTTGAAGAGCTTCGCCCCCTTTTCTATGTTTTTTTTTTTTTTTAAATATTGAGAAGGAGGCAAAAGACAACCAGAAAACAACACTTTAAAGTTTTGAGTGCCCTCTCCACCCCTCCAAAGAATCTGAGAGCGCAGAGAGACAGCTGTGGAGATTTGTTTTCCATTTGATCAGGCAAAGATCAGACAAGGTGAGCAAAAGGTGTTTGAGAAGTAACCCAAAATTTAAACCATGCTTTTATGTGAGCTTTATTTTTTTCTTTGAGGATTTATTTTCTTCAGTATTATGAAGGACCAATAGTGCTGTCAACTATAGAACATTAGATCTCGTGGTGCAATGGGCCAAGTTTTATAGGATCAGGCAGGGCATGGTGAGGATTTTTTCTGGTTGCATTTTATCTTCATAAATTCATAGCATCAACTTTCTGTGCTTGAGGGCTCACAGTTTCCACTGCATTCTCTCCAGCAGAAGAACAGTCTACCCTTTCAGTACCCTTCTTCTGCTTTCCAGCTCACAATTTCAGATGAAAGATAAGTTACTGAAAAACTCCGTGATCTCTACTGGTTATCTTTTCTTTACTGGAATTCGACACCAATGATTCATCAACTTTGGTTTTGTTCAGTTATGGAAAATAAAAATTGGTTCCAGGTTCAATGTGATAACATTTTCCTGCTTGGGAGTAATTCAAGTTCAATCAATACCATGTTAAAGGAACTTGTCCTGATACAGTAGACTGGCTTCTACTGGTTTTACTGAAGATTTGAAAACCAGGAAAGTTCAAACATAATATGTATAGAATCTGGGCACAGAACTGTGTCAGTAGATTAGTGGCATACTATGTGGTATGGCATGACCATATTATTGTAGTGGGCTGACCCTAGCTGTATGCCAGGACTGGGAAGAGAAAATGTAATGGAGTGTTCATGTCCTGGCATAAGGACAGAGAGAGATCACTCACCAAATACCATCATGGGCCAAAGAGACTAGAATAAGAGATATAAAGTGAATGTATTACTAACAAAATCGGAGCCAGATAATGAGAAGTAAAAACAGGTCTAAAAAAAATCTTCTCCCCACCCCTCCCTCCTTACAAGCTCTGCCTCCATCCCAGTGGTGCAGGGAGACAGGGAATGGGGGTTACAACCCCTGTTTATCACAGGTTACTTCTGCTGCTGCTGCTCAGGGAGAGGAGTCCTTCCCCTGCTCCATTGTGGGGTGCTTCCCATGGGAGACAGTCCTCAATGGACTTCTCTGATGTAAGTCCATCCCACAAGAGACAGCTTTCCACAAACTGCTGCAGAGTGGGTCACTCTTCCACGGGGCGCAGTCCTTCAGGGACAGGCTGCTCCAGTGTGGGCCCCACAAGGAGTTAGAAGCCCTAGCAGGAAACCTGCTCCTGCATGGGCATCCCACAGGTTCTCAGCCTCCTCCCAGGCATCCCCCTGCTCCAGTGTGGGTCTCCTCCATGGACTGCAGGTGGATCTCTGCATCCCCATGGCCCCCCATGGGCTGCAGGGGCACAGCTGCCTCTCCATGGGCTGCACCAGGGGCTGCAGGGGAATCTCAGCTCTGGCACCTGGAGCATCTCCTGCCCCTCCTTCTGCACTCACCTTGCTGTCTGCAGAGCTCTTCCTCTCACATGTTCTCACTCTGCTCTTCTCTGGCCTCAGCTACATCTGCACTATAACTTTTTTTCTTCTTAAATATGTTATCACAGAGGCGTTACCACCATTTCTGATTGGCCCAGCCTTGGCCAGTGGTGTTTCCATCTTGGAACAACCTGGGATTGACTCTGTTGCTCATGAAGGAAACCTCTGGCAGCTTCTCACAGAAGCCAGCCCTGTAACCCCCCCCAGTACCAAAACCAGGCCACACAAACACAATAAAATCCCTAATCTAAGCTCAGTTCATCTGTTACAAAGATAACACAAAAATAACAACTATAGAAGAAGAAAGGAAGAAAATGCACCAGATGCTCATGGTGTGGTAAGAAGAGACTGGAATGACTTGATATTTTTCGGTTAGAATCTAGGGTTCTGGAAATATTTGATGTGCTGGTGAGGGAGGAGCACATTCATCCTTTTTGTATGGGGGAAATCCTTGAGTTTACTGGGTCCAACCAGCTTCATGGCTTGAGGGATTTCTGCTTCCTTCCACACGAGCCAAATCTGGTGGCCATGGGGACTGATTTGCTTTAGTTCCTGGAGGAAAGGAAGGAAAACCAGATACTTGGACAGGTTTTGGACTGAGTGGAGTGCAAAGCTCCTGTTTTTCTTGCCACAGAACTTATTCCAATCCCATATTTTTATTTTTTCTGCCTTGTCAAGCAGGCTAGGAGCTAAGTGTTGTCACAGTGAATGCTGTTATTTCTGTCCTGTGTGTTAGCTGGGAAAACTTTAGCTCATTATATTACACAGCTGTCCAGGGCCAGTCATTCCAACATGACCACCAGACTGACCAAACTTCTTGTTGCCGGCAGTGCTTCCCTGGGACAAAGCTGTTGTTGTGTTTTATGGAGTGTATCATAAATCTTCCTTCTCTCTGTGTCCTCACTCTGCTTGTACCCTGTGTGCTTTACAGAAATGAACTTACAAGACTTCTAGATGTTTCCGCATACATGGAGGATCTTCCACAGAGTATTGTTTCTGTAAAGGGAGCAGAAAGAGGCTAAAATTATGTTGTCTTAATCTACAACAGTAATCACAAATTAATCACAACATCAATGTATGGTGATAAAATTCTGTGGGGAGATAGGTTGCAAATGCTGTCCTCTATTTATCATGTAGCCTCCTTTCTTTGAAATGAAGTAATTGCTTAAATGGACTTACAGGGTTAGGGAATAGCCTAATGATGCTGGGAACTAGAAGGCACCCATGCCTGTAAAATACCATTCTTTTTCTCAGACATTTACAAACATTCACTGGTAACCTCTCACTATGACCCTTTGAGATGCTTTCATCTGTGTTTGACAGAGTGGGAAACAGATAAAAAAACTATGAAAGAACCGAGGAAAGGTCAGAGAGAGAAATTTGTGAAATCGTGTACATCCCTGTTCTATCTTTCTAAGTCAATGACCTTCCCTATGTCCTTCAAAGCAATCCATAGTAGTTTTACATGTATCTTTAATGTTTCATTCAACGTAGTATAAGACCATGAATAATGAATTTGCACTATACAGGCAGGGTAGCTATTGATTTACACAAGGTGTGTCTCATTTATTAATCTGTAAATACTATGCTAATATATGGATGACAAGAAATTAAATCAATGCCTGTCACTTCTCTTTTCAGTCTGCATGCTTTCATGAGTATAAATTTGACATTAATATTAGTTTACAGGAATGTACTTGCTGAGAAAGCAATGATTTACACTGGTGTGCAAATTGCTCATAGGAGTGGAGAGCTTTTGAAAACAATGTGTGTAACCTGGACCTGCTGTCTCGTGAGTGCCATTTTATGGATATCTTAGATCCATTTGTTACAAGGATTATTAAAGTACAATAAGTGAAAGAGAAAGCTCACTTAATTTTTAAGGTCTTGTGGATGGTCTCTATCTGAAAGGTACAAGAATTAAACATTAGGGTTGAGTAGAAAACATGTTGAACAGAGAGCTCTGGCTGAACTCAGGGACAAAAAGAGAGCTTGTGACCTTTGGAAGAAGAGGCAGGAAACTCAGGAGGACTACAAGTTTCTCATGAGGTTATGTGGGAAGAAACATAGAAGGGTCAAAGCCCAACTAGAACTTAATCTGGCCACTTCTGTAAGAGACAATAAATAATGTCTTATTAATAAATAATAAATACATCAGCAACAGAAGAAGCACTCAGGAGTGTCTTGTCTTTGATTGAATGTGGGGGGAAACGGTGACAAAGGATGAGAAAAAGGCTGGGACACTTAATGCTTTCTTTGCTCAGTCTTTAATAGTAAGAACTGGATACCAGGCCTCTGAGCTGGAAGACAGGGATGGGGAGCAGAGGGAAACCCCCATGATCCAAATGGAAAGAGTCAGTGACCTGCTACACCACCTAAACACACAGAAGTTTGTGGGGCTGGATGGCATCCTAAAGGTACTGAGGAAGCCGACAGAAGTTCTCAGCCACTTTCCATCTTTTACCAGCAATCCTGGTTAACTGGGGAGTTCCAAGTGATTGGAGGTCAGACAGCATGACATCCATCCATAAGGCGGGTTGGAAGAAGCATCCAAGGAGCTGCAGACCTGTCAGCCTGACCCTGGTGCTGAGGAAGGATCATTCTGAGTGCCATCATGAGCAAATTATTCTGAGTGCCATCGTGTGGCATGTACAGGGCAACCAGGAGATCAGGGACAGCCAGCATGAGGTCATGAAAGACAGATCCTCCTTTACTTACTTTACCTCCTTCTATGACAATATGACCTGCTTAGTGGATGAGGGAAAGGCTATGGATATTGCCTACCTGGACTTTAGGAAAGCCTTTAACACCATTTCCCAGAGCATTCTCCTGGAGCTCAGAGCATTCTCATGGCTGCTCGTGACTTGGACAGGAGCACTCTTGGTGATAGGAGGCAAACATCTACAAATAATTGTAGAAAAAAAGATTTGGGGGTTCTTCTTTGCTCTTTGCTGTATAGCTTTGTGCATTTCCCTATTTTCAGAGTACCTGATAATTTCTTGATATAAAGTGGGACACTGAGAATCAGGGGCCTCTGTCTGAGTAATAACTATTTTGGTGGTAGTATTTATAGCTTTTACTCACTGATATAATAGGAAACAGACATTTACCATATCTGAACATGTCTGAGTTCGAGCATGGTCTGATACATATTTTTTTTGTGAGAAAACTAATGGCTTTTTTTTAGATAGTTGTATTCAATGGAAAATCTGCTAAAGGAAGGCATGTGATAGAAACACCATGAACAAATCCAAGATACTTGTTCCTAGGAAATGTATGGTTTTATTTCTGTAAGTTGTTTTTTTTTTCTTTAATTTTAAAATCAGGTTTTCACCTTAGCATCTTTAGATATCCTGAAACAAGAAAGAAAAAAATTATTGAACTGGAGATTGTGGTATGAGCATTTTCTGCATTACTATGAGATAGAAACGTCATAAGAAAAAACCCCAAGAAACATTTTTAAAGCACAGCTTTGAGGACTCCAGAGGTTCAGTTAAGCATTCAGCATGAACATCTGCAGGTTTGAATCTCAGACTTCCCTAATGGAATGACCTAATTTCTCTACAAATTGGTCTCTGTACTCAGCTGGTTTTAGTTAGTTAAAATCAACCTCTCTCTGCTAAGTTATACTTCAAAAATTCCTTTAGAAGTTTTCACACTGAATACATTTCCACCTGTCAGCTCACATGAACCCATTCGTATCTTCCTGGAACAAAAAAAGTCTGAACTAACTGTTGATGGAGTTTTATGACTCATTGAAGCCCCGAGCTATGTGAAACGGGCTTTAATTTCTAAAAATCAATAATACGTTTAAGCTGTGTGTGCCTCTGATAGTCTTACCCCAGTGAAGAAGCAAATGTACTCAGTATAACAGGTGAAAATAGATTTTCATTCAATTTTAGGCTGAAGTAGTGTTTCTGAATATAGCTCTGATAACAAAGCTCAGTTGTTGGGTTTAAGTGAAACCATTGCAGGCAGCTGAACCTGCTGCAATGGAAGAGAAAGACAAAGCTCTTTTGGCACGGTTTTCAAAATAAAAATTAAGACTTTCTGGAGGTGAATCACTTCCTGATGAGCTGATAATGCTATGAAATCTGTTTGTTTTAAATATTGCTAGTGATAAATGGAGCCCATTGTATGCCACAGCAATTTGCTGGTGTGCGATTCACAACATAATTTCCTTCCCACTGCAAGCCTTTTGTGTCAGTCAGAGAAAAGAGATAACAATTCATCCCTGGGTCTCTATTGTCCTGTTTAGACCACTTTGGAAAGCTACAAAATGTCCTGGATAATACAGCTTGAATGATAGGTTTTCATAGCTTTTTTTTTCAGATATTGTGAGCTTCTCATGCAAACTCAGTATAAAAAAATAAACATATCTATTTTATTGATATTCTACCATCCCTGCAATGAAAGATACAGCAAGAAACATATATATGTATCTATAAAAACGTAGACATTGCAGAAGTCTGTGTTTGTGTTCTTCATTCCTCTGTTAAACAATGCAGCACATTTTTGGTGTACATCCTTTACTCGTTTCTTAAAAGAGTGAGAATTAACATCCCTGTGGGCTGCACTCATAGAATGACTTTGCCCTTGGTTATCTCTGCAGTAGTTTTCAACCCTTGGTTAGACCTCCCTTAAACCATCCCTCTTGCTTTGATACCAAAAACTGGTTCTTGATTTGCCACATTTGTCAGTATTTACTTTTTAGTCTGCCAATAACTTTAGCACTTTTAATTGATTTACCACTGATTCTTCATTACTAAAGGAACAATAATAGATCACATGAGTACACTGTACAAGGGAGTTGTGTCTTTCTGTAGAATTACCTCTGGACATTGTGGAGGATCTCAGTCTGTCTGCAATGTGTACTTTTGGTAATTAGAACAAGAATAATGCTAATAGCAAATTCTTGTGATACAACATGAAAGCATTGCTTTTCTGAGGTATTTTTTAAGATATAATTAATAAGATTTTAATTCTTCAGGCTAAGTGACATGAAGTAATTGAAGAAACAGTGAAAAAAGAGTGAAGCTAAGCATTGTATTGTTGTTTTTTAAAACGATGTTTGACTGTCTAATCTCCAGATGTCCAAAAAGAACAGTGCTGCTATAGCAAGAGAGAACTAGTGTTTGCTATAGGGAAGATGATAAACAGTTTTGACTTGAGTCCTGTGAATATATGTTTGCATAGGAGTCACAGAAATTCAGCACCTGCTGGAAGAGTCACATTATAGAGCTGGTTTGGAGCAGAGTTAATTCCATTACTCCATTAATCTTACTTCTGAGCTTGTTTAAAAGAAGCAGACTTGCAAATGACTTCGAGTTCTGCAGGAAGATAATTTTAATTTTATGGGGCACTTTTACTCAGAAGTAGGCGTTTTGCAGCTGAAAGCATATGGTGCCGGAATTCTCTCTGTCGTGAGGACTGGATAATGCCAGCATATTCTCCTGCCTTCAAATGCTATGACACTTTGTACAGTTTTTGCCTATTAATAATGTCATTTCTTAGAGAAGAGCTCACTATAAGAACCAGATACTGTGAAAATCTTGTTACTGGATTCCAATGGAGCTAACAACTACTCTGCAATACCCACCAGCCTCTATTAGCCACTAATGCTCAAGAGCTTTAACAAATATTGTTAATCACCTTCTCAGGGGCCTCTGAAAATGCACAATCAAGAACTGTTTATAATTTTGTGTACACAAAATACCAAAGATACTTCCTTTAGGATTTTAACACTTACCTTGAAAAAAACCAGCTAGAAAACAGAGCTGTGTCTCTTCAGAATCTTCAGACTTCCTGAGGTTCAAAGGCTTATGAAGGGTTTCAGCATCATTTCCCTGTCCATTGCAATAAGTAGCAATTTTAATAATGAATATACTTCGTGGAGGCTTCAGGTCTGATCATGCAATGACATCTTTTGCCTACTGGTTCAGTCATATTTTTTTACAGTAGTTAAAATGAAAAACAAACAAAAAAGTTCCTCACAATAATGGCCTTGCAAAAATATCAGACCTTTTCTACTGAAATAGAAAAATATGGGTAGCTAGTAGAGGAGGTACTGTAGCTTACTCAGATATAGGGCTGCAAAGCAACTTTATTCTTTCTCATATTCTTTGTAAAATTTTTTTGGGTAGTTTTTTCTGCAGGTCCGTACACTGTCTTAGTCTCTCCCAGACTATGTGACATTCACATGACACAGTGGCAAGTTTCTGCTATTCAGTTCCTTAAATAAAATCAGAGGACTGAGAGACATTAAGTGCATCTGAATTAATAAAAAATATGTTTTATGCAGATATTTAATACTCCATTTGTCAATTAAGAATTCCAGATACTGTGATATCTGTAGTGTATCCAATTTAAACTTGTTCTTAAAGAGGAAAATTTGTTTACTTCTTCAATGGGTATTTAATAATGGCAAACTGATTATGGAGTTATTTTCTCTCTTTTACAGTTAGCTAAATCTTGCCATTACTCCTACCTTTGGTTACCTAACAGTTACCAAAGTTGTTCTTTCAGATTCTACCATTCATAAGGTGAATTGATTTCACCTGTATCTTCAAAGTTTTAAAATCAGTATGATTTTTTTGTTATCTCTTCTGTGCCAGTAAAACCTTTCATTTACACCTTTTTAAAAGAAACTCTACAGTAAGACAAATCACTGAGACTGTGATTTAACTGCAAACACTACCTGTATATCTAATATCCTGTTGAAAAAGCAACACCTATACATTTTCCTTGATTCTTAAGGAACACACATCTGTCTGCTACAATGTCTGGTAGATGCTATATTGTGATTGTCATTAGTTATTTCAGTTGCTGGTATCAGAATGACTTATATAATTATCTGGAAGTACAGAGCAATTTAGTACTTATACTAAACGGAGAGTATTTGAACACATGTTAAGTTTCAACAAAATTTGTGAATTCATCAGTTTCCTTTATGAATTAGAATCATATTCCAAAGAATATCAGTGCCATTTTGTCGGTTTAACTGCTATTATTTAAACAGCTCTTCTTTATTTTGTCTTGAAAACATCTCCAAATGCAAATACACTTTATAGAAAATATTAAAATATCTTCTTCGCTCCTTACATGAGGATTCACCTACAATGAAAAGTCACCTACAATCTGGGAGAGAGAGAACAATTTTTGTGCACTTTTCTCTGACTTTCATTCTCACTTTTTGTACTTACTGAAACTGAGGTTGAGTAACAAAGACACCACACACAGCATTCCAGTCATTACTGCTCCTGGTAAAACATACAAGACTAATTTATGACCATTTACCTACATAGTTCTGTCTTTAGTGATTTTAATTCATCTTTACTCAAGTGAGATCTTGTATTCTGAGGAAATCTCTGTCAGAAGATGTTGACTTAGTTAAAGGGAGGCATCACAACACCTCCATGGGATTCCTGCAGCACTTTGTTCAGGGTTGCATTAGTGCATGCTGTAGCAAGGCTGGTTACAGAGGGTGCCAAACCCTCAGGGGTCTGTTTTATTAAGGAAGGCTGGTGATACTCAGTTAACTGAGATGTCAGAAGGTCAAGAGTACAAAATGACAGGTCACATCACCAGCTAGAAAGACACATTGCTGTCACCTTTGCTGCTGCCTGGACGTGCTTACGCACCCGCTGGGTACCAAATAAGTACCTCATTAACAATAACAAATAAGAGATCAGCAAAAATCTTCAGCAAAAACTCCTGCATGTTTTTCAGTTCAGCTTTCCTAGGAGTTCAGGAAACATTTTGTCTTAGAAAAATTGGTACCAAATTTTCCCCTTCAGCACTAATTACAATTCTCTGTCAGTTCTCTCTCTCTTTGTTGCCCCCTTCCCTGCATTTTTACATGACCAGAACTTACATTTGATGAAGAAAAATGGTGGCCTCTTAGGTACCACTGTATGGCTGCTGATGGTAAGTGCTCCTGGTTTAATCATCATTGTTAACTATTTAGTTGCTTTACTGGTCCTTCTTTGGAGTTTGTGGTAAAGTTTTCAGTTACCAAAGAAACAAACTTTTGGTAAAGAAAAAAATTATAATGCAAATATTGTCTTTAATGGGAAAGAAGTAAAACTATTTTGTTATTTTTGTAGCAAAACTAATAGAAAATAAGTTATTTAATTACTGTCTCCTACTGTATTTCCACACTGGATAAAGTAGCCATGTTACGATTCCACCACTGTGGAAAACAGATGACTAAGTAAAATGGATTATTTTCCTCTTGCACTGATTTCAGTGGCAATGCTTGCAAAAGACATGTAGTATCTTTTTAGACAAAAGAATCGTGTAGTGCCATGAAACTATTAGGTCATGTTGTATCTTGAAGACAGAGATCCTCCATTCAAAGGAGACTGGATTTTAAATTCTTTCCATTATTTATAGTGACTCTTTCCAAGCTATGGTGTGTTTGAAAAAAATTGCTTGTTTAAAAAAATCATGGGTAACCAGTACACAATCTGGCATAAGTAACTCTCAGTTAAAATAAACAGAACCCTGAGTAGGAGGAAAAGAAATTCAAAGAGGAGCAACTTAAAAAAGACATGAAATGAAATTTTAAGCAATTAAAATTACTAACCTGGAATTAACATTCTGCTAAGGGAAATAGAGTAATTTAGGAGACCAGATCATTTTTGGTCATATTAACAGTGTCACCTGGTCATGAACCATTCCCTTATCTAATATAGTAACTCTCTTGCAATATGGAACACATTTGCCTTTTTAATTACTTGGCTGTTAAAAAAAAATTACACTTTTATTCCCAGTGTAGAGTTAACAAATTGTGACTTTTGCTTTGCTTCATTAGAATTGGGTAAATGTGACCTTGACATACTTCTTGGAGCTTCATCAAATGCACTTAGGCAGAGGAAGGAGTTAATGACTCTGAATTGCTGTGTGAATTCTCCAGCATTCCCCAGAATCTTGTAACTGGCAGATAATTTTTTCTCACTGTATCTTCCTGTTACTGATGGCTTTTAACTTTCATATTTCTGCTTTTTATGGGGCAACTCCAGTTTGGGCACATTAAAGGGAAAGGTATTATGGAAATAAGATAAGTACATTTAAAAAACTCAATCCATATATACCTTGTGACAAAATAAACCAAACACAAAGCATTCTTCTCAAATTTCTGCCTGGAGGTGCTACTTAAGAATACAAATTGGCAAAATAAAATCCCAAATGTCTTAGGATAAGCTGGTTTATGGTTTCCACAGTTTGCATAGCCATTTTGTATTGCAACCTGAATAGAAGAAGAAAAAAAGGAATGCCATGCCCACCTATTTTAAAGCTATATTTATCCAGAAAAAAAACCGAGTTCATGCAACCATCTCTTAAAAATGCTACTTAAGAACGAAACTTTTAACTCTGCATAAACCAAGGCTAGGAGATCTATGAGAATACCCCAACAGAATATGACTAGTGATTGTATGTGAATGTGCAGTGCTATGGTCTTTCCAGATTAGTAAAAGAGCCTCTTTACTGCAACACAGATTCAGGTTATCCTTTGACAGGACTGGAAAAGGTTCTCCTGTCTCATGGCACAGAACCATGTCCTAGCTGCCTCTCTCAGGCTCTCCTGCTGGTATCAGAAAGGAGCCTACAGGTTGAATGGAGATTCAAGCCCTGTTCACCTTACATTGACATCAACAGCATATATGGATTTTGGGATGTGTCACAGGTTTGACAGATCTGTCAGATCAAGGTATTTCTCACAGGAGCATCCTTAGATCCCTAGGTGTTATCTGATGCTGAGTGTTTTGCACTCTGCCTCATTTTTTCCCCCCTCTGGTTTGATTATAGGCAGCCACATTTTCAAAATGGAGAGTGCTCTGTTTCTGTATTCCAATGTTTTCTGTGGGGGCATGCACACCACCTACATGCTCCATGTGATACTGAAAAGATTTAGCAAAGGCACAACTGACATTGGGGCACATAGCACACACTTAATGAGGTGGTTCTGCTTTAAAGACTGTTCCAGAAGGGCAGCCATATTTTGCCACAGTGAGTTAAGATATAGCAAAATAAACAAATGCTCTGATTTCTCCAAAAACTTGACTCGTACCCTTGATTACTGTTGAAACCAATTGGTGACCTGTAATAATTTCAGGATTCACCTGGAGGAACTTCTAATAAAGAGACAGTGGTGACCTAGGTAGTCTTGGCTCAGTTTGACAGCTAGTAATAGACAGCAGTTCCTATCACAGACATGTGATAGATTCAGGCCTTTAGTCCACCAACTGAGCTCAAGCAAACCCCATTTGTGTAAGTTTTGTGTTGGAGTTTGTGCTGGGCCATTATCCTCTGTACCTGTGAGCAGCTCCAATCTTGTTTGCCATTGGCTGCTTGTGGTCTCCTGTCCAACCAAAACTCCTCTGTATACAGCTTTTCTTTTTTCTCATCATGGGGGATGGGCTTATCCTCTTAACCAGGCTGTTTTAGTGATCTGTAGCACACCCTGGTATTCGACTGTATTGACCTTTAACACATAGATTCATAAACTGGTATGTACAGAACCTGCTGCTCAGTGCCCTCATTTACTCCACAAGAAATGCTTTCTCTTTCATGTAGCACAGCAAATCACACACTGGCACCTATTTTTCCTTAGACCTATCCCAATGATTTTATAATTCCAACCATAAGAATTATTATTTTTTAATTTTAGTGTTGCCAATTAAATCACATTTCTCCTTATCCACAGGAATTTCCATTTCACTCTTCTTGTTACCTGGCATTTGGTATCCAAGAGACCAAACAATTTCTTGTCTTTGAGTTTGGTGTCTTTATAGTTCTGCTGGTTGGTAATAAATTGATTGTGACTTTATTTCCCTTTGCAGCCCTCTGGTCTCCAGCTAGGGCTATACTGCTTACATATATGATGTTAGCTCTTCACACAGGACTACCATGCATGCTTTTTTGCTGATGTGAAAGGAAAATAAAACATAAAGAATGCAAGTCACAGCAACTGTCTTCCCAGTGGCAATTTTTACAGACTAGTTGAGAGCTGTTCTTGCAGAGAAATAAACCAAAATATCTTCTGCTTCTCTCTTGGTGTTCCATTGACCTGCATTAGGGACCCTCTGTGTATTTCTCATCATTACCATTCTTGTGCATTAACAATCAGGGAATCAGATTCCCCAGATTAATTTTCAGTAAATGTATTTAATCCAAATAAAACATCTCCAAGTAATAATTTGTTTCGGGGTTTCTAAAATGTTCAGGTCTTCTTAAGTCTCATTTTCCAACTTTTCCTTGCACCAGAAAGAGCTAGAAATCTGTGGGGTTTTTTTTAAAAATGAAAACTAAGACTTTCATTTCAAGAAGTGGATCTTGGAGAAAAATACTTTTATCAGGAGATAAATAGCAACAGTGGGGAAGCTGACAACACTGTTATGTTGTGTGCATCTTAGGAGTCTTGGCAATCACATCCCAGCTTTGTGCTCAGAAAAGTTTGCTAGTTGACCAAAACAGACCTTCACCTCGATGCATCACCTGGTAGCTTGGTGAAATGCATTCAGCTTGGTCAGTTTCTACCTGGGGTGGTCTGGGGTGGTCCAGAACCACACATGTACTGAATAAAATTATTAGATTCGGACATTTTTGAACTCTGAGCAGCAGTTCTTAGTTCTGGATCTGCGTTTCAAGCATGAAATTTGGATCTGAATTTCAGTTTGTATGTCCAAACTGGTTTAAGTCAATATCCTCGGTATAAACAGATATAAATCTATGGGGAAGAGAAAGCCATATTTGAAATGCAAATGAAAATGCTGTCATTCTAACTCTCCCTAATGAAAATTCAGACCCTGCAGTAAACCCACACAGTTTGAATGCTGTTGAAGAGAGTTTCTTCGTGGATCATTGGCAGCTATTTCCCCTAGAAGGATGTTGGTTCAGTGGCAAGAGAAAGTGACTGTCCAGCTTCCCCTTAACACTCCTTGTCATGATAGCTCTTTCCTTGTCTGCTGTAGTTTTAGGGAGTTCTTTACTGTGACTAAGCAAAATATGTTGAATATATTCAACCACTGTTGAATGACTGATTCTGATCCTAACACACTGGCATGTATATTACTCGTGGAAATGTGAGAGCTGACTCACTGAGAAATACTCTAAAGCGGATTTTCTCTGCTCAGTGACAGTGCAGGTGAAGGAAACCAACATACAGAATGTGGGAAGTAGGATTTTTTTTTATTGTGCTGGACACATGTACCTATGACTTTGACAGCTGAGGGTGCTCAGCTGCTCTCAAAATGAGCCCCAAATCTTCTGCCCTCAGAAAGCTTTTTTTGCTTTAGCTCTGATTGATGGATTCAGGGAACTGGAGCCCAAAGATAAGTCTTTAATGGATCACTAAATTGTGACTGCCAAGCAAATTATTGTGTATAGGTTTTAGAAACTGTACTACCTAGAAGACAGCATATTTCAGGAGTGAAATTTTATGCTGGAGGGAAAACAAAACCACAGCATTTTCAGTAGTGGTTTTAATGGCCGATTTGTTCAGAATGTTTACTTGCTGCTGTCTCCTGTCTTTGTTCAGTCTTCACTTCAGCGTCTCTCCTTTCTGCCGTATACATATTAGTAAGGTCATTTTATTACCCTTCTTATATTATTTTTCAACTTTAAGGTTTTGTTTCCATATTTATTAACTCTAAAAAGAGTACAGATAAATTTCTTTTCGAAAGGAATATTCACAGATGTCATATAAGGGAGTTATTCTTTATGTGTGTTTAGACATCTTTATGAAGAAATAGCTTGGACACTGAAGTTGTGACCTCTTCTTTTGTCACTGTTACTTTCATAACCATTTAATGTGAAATAATTAAAGCGTTAATATAGCTTTTCTACACGGGGGTAACATTCACAAACCCAGTTTTTGCAGCATGCTCACAAATCATTTATATGGACATGGAACCTATTTTTAGAACAATATTAGTGTCCAATACCTATTTCTGTGTTGAGCATGTGTTGAATTGCCTTTGAAAAGGATTGGAAGCAATTAAGTTTAACAACTGTAATAACATCTCAGGTATTGCTAGTCTATGAATTGTTGCTATTGCTGTATAATAACAAACCTGGAAACAGGACATATCTAAAGAACTCACAGTCATTAACCTCTATGTTAACAGGTTTGTTTAAAGGTTCAGAGGATGGTAGGTTATGTTTTGAGCAATTTTGTGTGTGTGTGTGTGTGTATGAATCAGATTGCTTCTTTGTCATTATTTTTATGACCTAATTTGTATATCAAAGGTTTATTCAGTTTTGTGTGATTTATTCCTGACGCAAAATTGTTGCCATAGGAAAACCCTATTTATAATGGTGCCCTTTAATGGCAAGGCATAAGAGACAATATTTTAAAATATTTAAATTTTAAAAAGCCTACAAACCACAATTAAATATGCAGGTAGAAAACAAATTTATGAAAGGATTTGAATTTAAAAAACCCTGGTAAAAATGTGAAAATTTAAAAGACAACTTTTCCTCAAAAACATTAGGAAATCAGAAATCAGCATTTGGTAATAAAGCAAAACTTAGAATTTGTAAACTAATTTCGATTTTGCAATGAAATACAAATGGAACATGACAAATTTTGCTACAGATTTTGGCTTAAAAATGGACATGAAGCTGACTTTGATTAGCTAGAGAAAGAAGAATATCTTGCTTCTGCACCTGAAAATATTTTTTTAATTTTTCTGTTGCTAATGGTAGTGTGAATTTGGATGAAAGAAAAAAAAAGGTTACACAGTCACATTTCATTAAGCCAACAAAATACTGAAAAGAATAACAAGGGTAGTTTAGTAGGCTTCTAAGTACCTTAGATGATTTTTAGTTTTATTTTGCTTGGGTAAGCATTTTGTGATCATTACAAAGCCCTCATAGCAATGAAAGGGCAGAATGAAATGAGAGTCTGAAACGACAATCATTAGTTTGCTTGGGATGTCTTCAAAAGAGCACAGAGATACCGAGGTTTGCAATGTATTATCCTCCTAATTATAAAATTTGTGCATAACAGAGGAGTAATAAGTCTCATTTATAGCCAGGAAAATGAATCAAAACTTATTAAATAAACAGTGATGGATAAATACATCCTATATAGCGGTCATTTTACTTCTGTAGATCATGCTTTTATTATCAAATGTACTGGGTCATATGTTGTCTTCTGTGTTAAAACCCCCCAAATTACAAGATGCTGTTTTAACTGGGGTAAGGATCTTAGAAAATAAATGTTTAGCTTAACTTTGCTGTCAACATGGAATGGTACCAGACTTTGAAATCTCTGTGTCCTTGAAGTAGCCTTTTCATGTTTGCTGGCTTCTGAGGTGGAATAAAAAAATATTTTTAGTGCTAGGATTTCTGAATACAACTTTATGTTCCATAACGGCTCCTGAAGTATGGATAAAGGAAGAAACTCTTCTTAGGCAGCCATAGAGAGGTGAAAAGATTAGTGGTCTCTTGCCAACAGATCCATCTGACTGTTACAACACTGACTTACTCAGACTAAGTTCTCCCTAGCTTCACATAGAGTGTATACAGACAGATGGAAGTATAAAATTATATTAGAGTCAATACTGGAGAGTAAAAACTGGGAGTTCCAGAGAGGTATTTTTTTGTGAAATTCTACTCTGTTTTCTCCCAAACCGTTTTAACAATGCTGTCTTTATAGCTTTAACACTGTTAGTACAGGTAGTCTCATTCCTGGAATGGGCAGACAAGGTCTGTAAGTGCCTAATCAGCAGATAATTTATGTGTCCTTCTGAGGACACATAAAACTGAAATATGATATCTGTTGGATGCACATCTAGCTTCTTCAGGCAACAGGAAAGAAAGCAAAACTCCTAATAACGCTTATCTAGAAAAGTGCAGAGTAATGCTGAATGCAAGTAGCCCAGATGAAAGACTCCTTGGAAGGAAATATCTTGAAATCTGCTCCACATCCTCTGTTCTACAAGGAAGTTTAGGCTTGAATGAAAACAATTACCAAAGACAGAAGAGAAGGAGAGACGCACAAGTGAAACCTCACAAAATGCAAGATGAGGGTAAGATGATGGTAATCACAGATGCCTTTTTCAAACACAGCTAACACAGATTTTGTTGGAAGAAGAATTGTCCTAAGGAGGTCACAGTCAAAGACAGTCAAAAGAAAGGAAATCTCTTCTGAGATGGAGAGCAAGCATGGCATAAGAAGAACTACCTGACAAATCAGTGTTTGCATATAGTATGGTAGCATGCAATAAAAACAAAGCAAGAAAGCTGTGCTTGCACCTTAGGGAGGAGACATCCTCTGATGATAGGTGGTTAGTAGCTTGACAGTAGATAGACCAAAGTTCCTGAGTAGACACAGATGACATATTCTTCCAAATTTTACCTTGTCCTGATCAGATCAAAACTACCAGTTTCTAATTCAGTGATTCCTTTTCTATTCGCCATTCATCATCACAAGAACAGGAAGATGATGTTCAACATAAAACGTATGAAACTCTTGAAATTCTGATAGGACTGAAATTTAGTACTCATGATGTTCATTATTTTTATCAGGAGATAAAAATAATGTGATACAATGTTGAAAAAAGCTTTGAAATAAATGCAGCTACAAGTCTAAGATTAAAGGCAGCAAAACATGCTGTGAGAAATCTTGTCTTGGTGGTTTGGACATGTGACAAATGTGATAGTAGAGACAAGACAAAATGTGTAGACAAAGTGCCTCTGTTCACTAGACATCCAAATTTCTGAGGATCTCTGATAAGGCAATAGTGTGTAGCAAATTCTGACCTTCTGTTTCCTCAGAGGAATTCTTTATGAACTACATAAGAGAGACTTCATGGCCATCTGGGATAAATTGCACCAGCATGCCGTTGATGATTTTAAAAAACAATTGAGCACATCTTCAGCAGTGGCATTTTATACTGTTTCCAGTTCCCCAGGCATAATGCCATTTCTGTTGCACTGAGATGGCAAGAAGCTCAGAGCACATTGTTTCAGGAAGCTGCAGATATTGATGACCAACATATCAATTTTTTGATGATGCATTCCTTGTTAATATAAAGTCTTCCAAGAATTTCAGCGAAGCCTCGGAGCATGTTGTTATAAATATCTTATTCACATGTTAGAGAATGCTAGAACACAATGACCAGGCTGCCTTTAGGATGTCCAAAATTTCCTCAAGAGTTCAAATACATGACTGGAGACCTGCTAGTTAGTAGTAAGTGTTCCTGGCATCTGCTCATCTGTGCATGCCCCAAAAGGCAAATTTGAAGTGTGTGGCTATGTGCAATCTGGTTTGTTACAGGAACAGTATTATGTCTGGATAAAAATTCTACATGAGAGAATCCTGTCCCTTTCACAGTAGCTCCAGGTCTGTGTATTTTAAAATGTGCTCAGTAGCTCAGGCTGGTCTAAGAGCAGCACATGGACACCAGAATAATAAACCATCAGGAGTACTTTTTCAGCTTGCACTGTTTTGGTGGACTGCCCTTAGGTTACTCAAGGTAGCCAGGTTTCATCTATCCAGTCACACTGCCACTAAGAGGCATTGAATATGGAGTATGCAGGAACATTTCCAGTATGAGCTCAGGAATGAAAATTCCTAAAGACATCAGGCTGGAGGTGTGATCATATTGCAGCACAGGGGGAGCAAAATGGATTGAGAAAGTCCAGCACAGTCCATCTCCAAGGAAGAAACCAAATTGCTCTGAACCATGTTTCTGTCAAATGATTATGGCTTGCTGGCCTGCAAAAATATTCAGCTATTTCTGTGCAGGGCTGGGCAGCACCTTCTTCCTCAGAATCCTGTTAGCACTGCAACCTGCATAAAGTGTTAAATGAGTGTCTGGATCTTCTCAGCTGAGACAATGTTCTGTATCACAGTAAATACCTCTGTTGATCGGCTTCTGTGTGTTTGCATACAGATGGCAAGCAATCCAAAATTATAGCTACTCTCCAGCCTTGCCTTTGAGCAATAGAGAAATCTGGTCTCAAGGGCATCAGGAAACAATTGGTTAATAGAACAGAAATGGGCATTATGTTCGTGTCTGTGGTTGTTCACACTTTTTCACAGTGGGCTTCTTTAATTTCTGTGCTGCATACTGGGCACACAGAGGCCCATGGATTACTGGTCACTCAGCTCTGAATAAGTTAGCTTTAGCTTGTTTGACCTGGTCTTTCCATCTGCATAGGGAACAGCCTTTCCAATCATGTAGTTCAACAGTAACAGATTATTTTTATGCTGAGCTACTTTTGAAAGGCATTTGATAAGCTAAAACCCCATCACTTTTTGTTCAGAGTTTAGTAATATTCAGAACTGAAGGGCCTTATGTACTGTGCTAAAACCCTCTACTTTATGTGCTTATGAAATGTGCAAATACACTTTGAAGAGAGCCAACCAGCTGAAGGCCAACTGTTCTTTTCTCAGGAAAAATAATTACATAACTCCATGTATATGTTAAAAAAGGGTGGCTGCACAAGTAAAAGTGACAGGGATGATGTCTTTCAACCTGAGATCATAACTGATTTAACAGAGTTAAATATTTATAGACTGTGTTACTTAATAGAGAAGAAGAACATTTGTGTTATTGGAAAATTTAGAAAAAAGGCACTTGAAAGCGTACCTAAGTTGGTACCTGATTTTGGGAGAGGAAGAGTACCTAGAAACACTGAATCCCAAGACCCTCACAGAAGATATAAATGCAATTTTCTTTCATGTAAGGCTCACAGAAAATTTGCTGCATTTGAGACTGAAAATTAAAAAAGCTATAACACCCCTGCCTCCAACAACTGCTTATAAAGTATCACAGACACTTTTGAGTGCTACCAAACATCCTTGTGTACTTGGCAGTTTCAAATGTCAGATCTTTGCTAGTCCATCTTATTTTGAAGCTGGGAAACTCTTGATCAGCTCTTTCATTCAAATGGTGAATGACTTAATTTTGGGAGTTTGAAAATAAATGAAAACTGTCTTTCAATAAGACTGAATAAATGTTATCTTTGCACAGTAGAATTACCTCTTGCTGTTCAACATGTTACCCATATTGGCTATGCAGTGGCCTTTTATTCTGTTCTCTTTTCGTTACTAGTCTGTTAGATCTTTTGCTTTTAATTCAACTAGCATGGCACTTGATTTCGGGGATGAAGAAGAAGAATCCAGCCAAGAAGAAAGTCAGGAAATATATTGATAAAGGAATAAATCTCAGTCTAGTTTGTTTGCTTCTTCATTTGTTTCATTAGAAAAGACTGCAGAACATCCTGGTTAAATCAAAGTGTGAATTATGATCTTCTCTCAGCAGATAGAAATGCTCCTCTGATGTCCAGTTATTAATTTTTAGCAGAGTTGTCAGAGTCAACTATCTCTGTGCCTCCTGGCTAGAAGGCTTGCCCTAATTCTCATGTTAGCTATTAGTAGGCAGAACTGTTGAGATTATCTCGCTTTGGAGTAAATCCATTCTGCTTTTCTTTTCTAGGGAAAAAAGATGCTACTTGTCCTTGGAGTGGAGTTCACTTCTGTGCAGTTCTATCTTTAGCTGGATGAAATTCAAGTGTTGGTTAAGGCTTAGAAACCTAATGCTTTCCATTGCCTTGACTCCTCACTGCTTTGCTGTTGATTTGTACTGTTATGCTGAGTATAGGTGATGTTACGAGGATCAATTGAATACCTCTGGAAATCCTTTATTAGTGTAGCAGCAACTTTCTTTTGGTAGTGAGCTGTAAAAGCATCAAGATACAGCTGGCTGAATAGTTGCAGGTGATTTTAATATACTTTAACTATTTGCTTTTAAAAAAAGGGATTTTTTTTCTCCTGGGGTGGTATTCTGATGATAATTCAGAAAAGGTGATAGGTATATTAAAAATGTAAACTATCCCTCTATTCTGCCTTTTAAAATAAAACTTTAATTTTGTTTTGAAAATGACGAATGTCTTGGATACTTCTAGCCTTTAAAAGACTGTAGTTAGTTTCTGATAATAAGGATTCTAGTTAACAGTCAATATAAGGATAAACGGGTAACCCACAATCATCCCATGTTCCAAATGGGAAATTTAGCTCTCACTTACTATCCAAAACAGTTGTATATTGTATGTACTATTAAAGATCTTTGGTTCTTCCGCTGTTTGAAGTGGCTCCTACCTAGACAATACTCACTTCTAATGCATTTTATTTTATGTTCGAAAATGTAACTGAAGCATGTATATGATGAAATGTGATTATGAGAGTTCCTAGAAACCCGAAAGAATAAGTGCATATTTATGTTTCCATTAGTGAATTTTGTCAATTTGTTTGCCTCAATTTACGGGATCTAAGGAGTGATATGATCACAGTGATCACATGCAAGTGTTCTGAATGCCTACACAAGCTCTCTGCCTCACAGCTGGAATTGTTGTCTGAAGAAGGATTTGAATAGACTTTGTCCTTTCAATACCACTTACAAAATTCTTGGTGTCAATAAGCAAAATCTATTTTTTATTGCATGATTGTAGAAATTATTTTTTCTCTTTTTGCAACTAGAAGTTTTGAAACAAACAAGTAAAAAAGGTTGTGTTTGGTCCTAATGAGATTAAAATCAGTGCTTTTTTCACGGTAAAAAAAAAGGAAAAGGCTTCATACATCACTAGCTGAGAAACACTAGATGCACAGATGGGGACAGAGATTATTCTCTTTGATAGGATACACAGTTGGCATGAATGCAAGAGAGAAGTTTGGGAACTGCGATTTAAATTTATTCATTGTGAACATTTGGTTACTTATTTGGGACTCTGGTGATAAATTTATAGTATGAATTAGAACCCTTTGTGCTTGTTTGAAACTTGGGGAAGTTGAGTTCCCATGCAGGCCTTTATCTTGGGATTTAATTCAAAACAAAACCTCCCAATTTTAGTTATCCACAAGACCTTCCAGTTGTGCAAACTCCTGCATGAAGATTTTAGTGTGAATTCAGCTACCCTGTAGCAGCAACTGTGCTACTGAATTGTGTGAGATTTGCTGCCTGGCCTCGAGAAGCCTCTCCAGGAAGACAAGATCCTTTGAGTCCTACATCGTGTCGTGTGGAAGTGTCTCAGATATCCTGTGACATCTTGGACACACTGTGGAGTTAGGAGCTGGATCCTGCTCCCAGCCAAAGGAGGCTGGAGAATCATTTATCTCATCCAAAAGTGCTACCAGCTCTATACATAGATCTGTATTATATAGGTTACCATTTAAATGCATGTCTCTCCTATAGATCTTGTATAATATTGCCAGTCTGTGCAGGTTTTGGACATGGAAGGAAGGATCTGTTGGCATGGGCATTTGTACTGATGCCTTTGTGGCTGGTAAGCTCAGTATTTCTGTAAGAATTTTAGATTGTATTGGTTTTAGTCATGGACCAAAGAAAGCTTGACCTCATATTCAGACTCATGCTTTGGAAAATCTGATCCCTTGGGAAGAAAGAGATAACATTCTTTAAAGTAGGTTTTTATCCTTATCAAAATGCATTTCTGCATTCTGGAGTTCATATATGCTTGTTTCTAAGATTTCTTTTAAGAAAGGACATGTCAATTCACTACTTCTAGTTTATTTTCCAGCACAATTCAGGCTGCATGGGTAGAACAATTATGAAAGGTGAGCTACAGAGTTTTTAAAAAACAGCTTGGGAAGAAATATTCCTATTGCCTTTGCTTTCTTTCCTGACTAAAAGGTTTTGCAGGTACTTAACATATGAAAGGTGAAGCATTAGGGCAGATGTCCATTGAGCTTCAAGTTCTCTTTCTGGAAGAAATTAATTAGCAAATTTTGATCCTGCAAAGAAAGAAGAGAGAGGAAAAAAATGCACCATATCACAGTCAAACATGGTTAGTAGACTTCTGTTTTGTTTCCCATTAATCAACAACAAATTGTGAAAGACAATGTAAAAGAGTAAAGCTTTAACATGGAAACAAAAGGCTTGATTCAGCACAGTTATCAGTGATTTCCTTCTATATTCCACCATACATCATGATCAGGTTTTATTTGTAATGCAGTCATGTTTCCTTGCAGTTTGAGTCATCACTGAGAAGAAACCATTGACTGGGCCTTGAAATCTTCGGAAGAAATATGTTACTTGCTTTTGGAGAAATTATCAATGATTTAATTCTTGGAAGTGTTCTGTAGTATGGGTTGAAATCTTGTAAAAAGTACTCACTGCACCCCTGACAATCCATTTTGTAGAGGGTCCTTTGCAATTTTACTAGTTTTTTTTTCCAAATTCCCTCAAACAGTGTTAGACTGAATATTTTGTTTTTGTGAAGAACCATGCCCTGTATATTCTTATAGTCCTATATATTCTTATAGCTGTTCGCTATTGCATTAGCTGATCATAGTTTAACTACAGTTTTCCTAATCTATTATTAATGAATATATTATTTAATGTGCTGTATTACTTTGCCAAATGAAACTGCTGTGAAGTTAATTACTGTGCAGGTTTTCGTAAGCTGAAAACAAGAGAAATTGCTTTTGCAGCAAAATTTGTCTATAGAATTTGTTGTGTCATTACAGGATAATGCCAACAACATAACCCCTCAAGAAAGCAAAGCAGTTGTCGGCCTTGTCCTATTGTTAGGGTGACTGATTAAGCACTTGTACAGCTGAATCCTGGCAGGGCAAAAATCTGCAGCTTTGTAATTTAGGCTGCATTCAATTGCAAAATGAATGGTACACTTCCATAGTCTTTGAAATATCAAGCCTTCTTTCATGTTTGTATTTTGACCTCCTCAGGGACTAATACTCATTTAAAAATATATTCTTTCTACACATCCAGCCACTCCAGGCTGCAGTGGCTTTCTGCAGGCAAAATTCAATGGAGGAAGGTCTTTTGTTCTCTGCTGCACTCCAGGGATTTTTGATGTTGGCAGCTGCTATGTTTTTGGAAACTTCAATCTGCTCATGATGCTTTCAAATGTCTTTTTGTTGAAAGCAATTTGAGCCCAATTTAAAACATATATTTCTGCCATTACAATTGACATAGGTTTTAATTTCAGACTGAAAGAACCTTGATTTATCATTTGGCTTTTCATGGTGCTTCTATAAAGGCTCTGTTCTGCCTGTCCTTCTAGGAGAAGGAGCACTTTGAGAGGCTTTGGGGAAGAATGAGAGGTGACTTTGGTACTGAACTGTGCCTGACATGCTAAGAACCACTCTGTCAGCACACCTTAGCCCAGCATAGCCAGAAGATGGGCTCAGCTGCATCTGGACAGGGTAAAAGGGAAGGAAAGAATTTCTGGTTGAGGGATGGTTTCCTGAGAGCCTTTTTCAGAATCTGTGTAGACTCTTCTCTGTTTCAATTCACAGTACTCAACTCATCACAGCTGAAAAATTGCATAGTAGGAGGCCTTTGGCTGTCTGGGCAGAAGTGAAAGCTTTCTGTCACCATAGGTAATTCTCCTTCTTTCATGTTTTAAAAATGCAGAAATTGAACCATCTTCTGGATAATATTCCTCGATGATCAGTCCACACATTTTTCCATTAAATAATGAACAATACCGGGTAACCCACATTCCTGCATATCCACTGCTTTTGGTATTCAGGCAAAATTGCTGGATTTTTCTAGGTTAAAAAATACACTCAGTTGATGGCATCCCAAATATTGTCTCCATCTTTCTCTTACATGAAAGTTTCTTTATTAATGACAAGAGACCCCTTTTTAATCTTAAAAGGTGATTTTTAATGAAGGAACTGTGCTCAGATTGATTGCTTTCAATTGACAGAAGAATTGCAGTAGTATTGTACTTATTCATCATGTAACAGATCTTCATAACAACAAAAAAAGAAAACATGGAGTGGGTAAGATGACTGAGGAATTGTATGTTCATGTGGCAAAGGCCAATTATTTCAGGCTCCTGATGACACTTTTGGAAAATACATGGGAGAATGTGGCTAGAGTCTTTCTGCTGGCACAGCTCAATTACAAAAGCTTTGAGAGGCCATGGGGATCTGGGTCCAAATTTCTTGCTGTATTTTTCTGCTTTATGTTAAATTATGAAAAAGAACAAGTAGAATGGCCCCGGGCCCTCCACTTGTGTTGCTGTCGTCAGCTCAGCATGGGAAATTAAGCTTGAACTGTTCAAAATCTGGACTATAGGAGGATATAATGGCAGAATTTGGATGTACTTAGTCAAAGTTCCTCTCAATCATGCAGCATGCACTCCCATTGGTTTGAAGTCAGAAAGCTTAAGTTGTTAAAAAATTATATGCAAGCTCAATCAGCTCTTCAATCTAGATTTTGAATAGCCAACAGACCAGCTTCCAGTGATTTCAGACAATTGCTTGGCTCATGCTGGAATAGAATCACTGATAAATGTTTCCAATTTTACCCGTCATTATGACTTTTCAATGCATCTTTAACTTCTTGGAACTGGAATTCACTGTGTGCATTTGATTGCAGTCCGCTGTCCTGTGCTGAAAACCCCTGTTTCTTGGTGTTAAGACTCTTGACTAGAGTCTATTAGAGACTATTCATGGCAGCTAGCAACACAAATCCTTTTCCAGATGTTGGAGCTTCCACAGCACTGCCTGTAATTTTTTTAAAAGCAATTTGCTGCATCTCTCAAAAAACTCAGAGACAGTCTATTACTGCTGCAGCCTTCACCTTATTATAGCAAATTCTTAAAGTCTTTTGACTGAATTCTTAAATGGAAAATAATTAAGTGGAGAAAATTCAGCTAAAAACATTTGCTTGTGGCTTTGTGCATCTCACTACTTTTCTCTAACGAGGAAACATGAAGGAAGATAGTACTGATAAATTAAGAAGGGAGAAATAATATTTTTCAAATATTAATACAAATTCTGCAAAGCTTTCTCTAGCTTAAAATATGGATTCTTTCAGCAATTAGTCACCATATCCTGCTAGGTCTGCCATGATCTATTTATTGTTTATAGAAGAAAGATTCTGCAACAGACTGAGGCATGGTAACCTTAGATAGTTCACCTAAGACCTCTCCATTTGTGTGATGGATAATTGGGATGATAAAAACAGGATCACCACTCTGAAAACTGACATGGGGCTGTTCCAGCTCCCGCAGGCCCAGGAAATAAAGTGCATTTCTGAAATTCAGGCATTTCTGTTCTGCTGCAAAGAGCAGCCTCTGACTGTGTGCCAAATGTGTCATTGAGAATGGTCTTCCTGCACAGGGAAATCATTACAGTAGGGCACAATTTCCAAGTGCCACAGCTGTGCTGTAGGAACTGTTGTCTAGACATGTGCTCTGCTTGGGGGATGGAAAAGGACTTGGGGGGAGAGATAATACAAGGCTCTCTCTGGATGTCACTTGATTTCATAAAGCACCAAATGGACACCAAATAGATTTTCCCATGGTGTGCCGCAGAACTCATCCACGGAGAGATTCCCAGCATTTGAAGGGACATAAGATTTATTCTCATCTACAGTCTTATATTTTTTTTCTATTTTTTTAAAGCATCTATTTTAATATCATATAATCATGGAATCCACATTGGAAGAAATCTCTAGGATCATATGATCCAGCCTTTTCTGGCATAGTCTAGACACAGTCTAGACATGACCCAGCACTTGTTCAGCCAAAACTTAAAAGTGTCCAGTATTGGGGAACCAATACTTCCCCAGGAAGATAATTCCAATAGATGCTGTTTTCATCACGAAAAATATTCCCCCTGTGTCCAACTGGAATCATCCCATGAGTAAATTTTACCCGTTGCCTCATGTCTTTTCCACATGACTCCTTCTAAAAAGGCTTTTTAGCCACTCTTTAAATACTGGAATATTGTCATAAGGTCTCCCTTTCTCTTCTCAGTGTTGACCAAACCCAGTTCTCTCATACTTTCCTCATATGGCAGCCTTCCCACTCCTTAGATCATCTTTGTCTGGAATCTCTCCAGGCTGGATACTTTATCTGACAAATGAAAAAAAAAAAGCAGGATAAAAATCTTTTGCATTTGTGCAGACATATGAGCAGCTCTTGAGATTTCTACACCAAAACTGATCACAAATTATTTCAAAACCATGTCCTCAATGACAGAGCTTGACTCTCTTCTGTGCTCACAATGAAGCAGGTCCAATATGATACAAAATTCTTTATCTGGTCGTCTCAAAGAAGACTTGTGTGGGAGGAATGATATCATACAATCAACCATCTGGGACAGGTCACCCCGGGTTTATGGAAAATAGACTGTTCTTGTATCCTTCCAGATGCCAGGACCTGTCTGAAGTCTGATCAGCAAAACAAGCTGCTCAAACATACTTTCTGCTCATGAGGCCCTGCCAGGAGTCCTACAAGTACTAAGTCAGCTCAATTTTCTACATGTTTGGATTTCCATCAACTATTTGCTCTGCAAGGTGGTCTGCTGTTGAAGGCATGTCATTTAATCATTTCTGTGAGCATTGAGGGTGAAATTACCTATGGGTTTTATGGCAGATGTAAGGATACTCCTTGAGTGTTGGGGTTGGGTTTGCCAGGTGCTCATCTGGTGGCAGCATTGTGGACTGATCACATCCCTGAGAGTCTAACTTTTGAGTTGTAATGAAGATGGTACTGAAAAACAAATAAAACATTTTTCTCAGGAACATATGGAGTGAGCCAGAAACACCACCATTCTGGCTCAGCAGAACGATCCCACGCAGGCTAACCATGGGGGAGAGTCATTCTCCAAGATCTGAGAGTCAGCATATGGACTGCTACAAGAAGGCACAACTTGTAGTCCATGTAGAGAAGGTAGTGGGATTTTGGCTGGTTACCAACATTTGCAATATCACTTTACTTCTTTCTTACCATAAACTGAATTACTGGCAACTTATTGCAAAACTTCCTCACAGCCTGATTTTGTTTTAGACAGTGTTTGCTAGTTGGCTTTTGAAATAAGAGAGAAATATAAGAGTTACAGAGCATTAACCCATAGGTTTATGATTTTATTTGGGAAGTACTGGAGTTCGCAGTGGGCTTTGCACACAGTTCAGGCTGGCTAAGCACACTGTGAATACACACAGATTCCAGAGCTTTGTGACTGACTTGTACTTAAGCCAGGAAAACAGCAGTCTTTGCAGCATTGCTCTTAACATTGCACTTATAACCCCCACTCTTGTCCTGTGCTGACCTGCTCAGTTCTCAAATGGTGTCTCTGGAGGGACTGGACACCTTATTTTTACCACATATGTTTTTCACTTAAACTTTTTTACAACATCAGATATTCCTTAGGGATATCTCTATCACAGGGGCTGTGGCTTCTTTCAAGTGTTTGCATCTTTCTTGGTGGTGGTACCTTGGCATGTGCCAAGAAAATGATTATTTATATAAATTTATGGAACTTTTCTGAAGGGTTCAATTTCCCTCCTCTTACTCCATATGGCCCAATATAGTGGTATAAAGCACTGTGCTTTTGTCACAAGAAGAAATCAGACATCAGCTTGGCCAGGGCTAGGCTGATGTACTAAATACAGACACAATTTGTATATGACTATGAAGAGGGGTTAGACTAGGTGATTTCCAAAGATCCCTTCCAACCCTAACAATTCTGTGGTTCTCTGGTATCAACCTTACAAAGGTGTCAGAAGATGCTGTGGCTTTGTTGTCTTTAACTCTTTGCACTTCTTAAAATAGCAGTGCTGCCCTGACAGCCTACATAAACCAGTTTAAATTGTGTAGTGCTCCATGTGTATCCCTACTATAGGAGCATGTCCCCAAGGAATAGACCAAATCCTCTTTTGACTACAGGATGTCATTAAAAGACTGACATGATTTCTTCCTTAGCTCAGAATGGTATGGGGAGTGGGGTGTGTTACTGTGCTGCCACGGCCACTCTGGTGGGGATTGGCATACATGGCATAGGATTTGCTTCTTCAGAGAATGCACGTCAGATAGTGTGAATTTCTGCCTATTTGTAAGAAAACATGATTGGAGATTATGTAAAGCTTAGTGTTTTAACTGTTTGTGTCGCTCAACAGAACAGAGGGATGTAAACAGACTGTCACTCTAAAATTGCAACATTAAATTATTCCCTAAAGCAGTTGTTGTTTTTGATTTTTTAAAACTCATACAACACATTGAAACAAGATGGAAAAGCCAAATGCAGAATAAAACTGAAACTATAAATCTGCTGAAGTTATCGGAGTTATTCTGAAGCTAATTATAACTGTATGCAAAGCAAATGAAGTGAGAACTGAATTAATGGAGACTACTACCTCCCATGAGCTAATGAGGCATGCTTTATACCAATAGCTCTTCAAATTGAAAAATTAGCCATGAGAAAGAAAGAAAGAAAGAAAGAAAGAAAGAAAGAAAGAAAGAAAGAAAGAAAGAAAGAAAGAAAGAAAGAAAGAAAGGAGAAGAATTGAGAAAGTTAAGAGTAGTATAGAAGACCAGAAAAGCAGTAAGATCCCTGCTGTTCATTGTTCTCCCTTCACACACTTTTCTAAATATCTAGTTGGCCCTCATTTTTTTTGTGTGTCTTGAGAGGCATTTTTAGTGTCACTGAACTAAAGAAAACAAGAAAACCCTGTTGATTTGGGGCAATTTTTCCCAGTCCTCCCTGGACATTTTCCACGGTATACAGTTTTAAAGCTATGTGCCCAGTACTCTATAGTAAGAGAGGCAGTTGAATTGGCTGAGGCTGCTTCTTTTCTTTCAAGTATGTGACAGGACTTTTCAGCCCTGATACAGAAAAAGCTTATCTTTTTTCCCTACATGGCTCAGTTAAGCTGGAATAGCTTGCCTTGTGGTGAATTATTTTGGCTGAAAAACATCCTTAGCCAGCAATAAACATCGTTCCCTGAATACTTGGGAAAGGATAAGCAAAAATTCATGACTGACAGACACAGCGCTTCTACAAAATGTAAAAGCCCACTATAATTTTCATAAAATCAGAAATGTCTTATATACTCTCTAAGTTTGTGGGGAGGTGTCCCTGAAGTCGAGATGTTGGCCTTGAGTTACTCTTCTGGAAGTTGAGTGAAAGGAGACTTCTGTACACCACTGGAATTGATAAGTTACAGTGGCTCCTAATCTATCCTATTTCTTTGCTGGCTGTAATATAGGTACTTTTGTTACTGTGTACTGTCTTATGAACCTACTAGCAGTGTTTCTTTTGTTACCCTGTGTAGTAAGAAGTCTGTTAAAGTCTTATGTCTGTCTTCCTTGTGTCTATTCAATAAATAATTCATGTTGTAACAGACCTGACTGGTCATTATTAGGAACTTGCAATCAAGAGGCATTTGGGGTGCTGGCTGCCTCAAACAGAGCTACTGCCAGAAATCTGAGTCAACAGCAGGACTTGTCTGAGCTCTGGTAGCCATTCGTAACAAAGAATAACAAAAACCAATTGTTTTCATCTTGTCTTCTGTGGTCAACTCCACCTGCTCCCCATTAGGCTTTTACTTCTTCCTTCTTGTAATCTTCTATTTAATTTTATTTGTCTGTCATACCCTTTTCTTTCATAAATCAAAATCCCCGTCTTCTTTTCTGTGTTGCTGTGCATCTACAGCCATATTTTTGTCTGGTGAAATGGGATATCTTTGCCACTCACTAGAAAAAATACTAATAACAAAGTGTTTGGATCAATATCATACCTCTTCCGAAGATCTGTAAATCTGTGCTTTAAAGGGGCTGCTAAAGTGTTCCCTCTTTTCACTGAGTAGCATATATACCTACTAGATTTTATTTACACAGGAAAATTTAATTTCAAAAGCAATCAGAGATTTTACACAACATTGTTACACAATCTTATTTGATAACACAAGCATCTAAATTCAGGACGTTTCCTTGAAGTATATACTACTTTTAAAGGCTTTTGAATAACCTGCAGCCAATATTGTTGTGTTGCATTTTTTTGTTAAATCAAACTGGAAATTAAATGCAAATGACAAAATAGAAAGGTAAACAGAATCAAAAAGAGATATATAATATTAGCAAGGAGGCAAAAAAAGTGTTCTTGACTACAAGCTACCACAACTCTCCATTTTCTTACTTTGAATATATATATATATATATGGTAGAATCTAATACTTAGATTACTAAATCTAGATTACTATATTACATCTTTGTAACAGAAATCCATTTCACATCTTGCCACCAATGAAACAAATTTTAACAATTATAAGTTGCCCAAGAATAACTTTTTTTCTATTCCTGTCCTTATATAACTGCTCAAAATGAAGCAAAACTATTTCTGGAATTAATTTCATGTAGGAGAGTTAAAAGGAAAAGGGCAAATCTGTCTCATGGGCCACAGCTGAACCAACTGTTTTTAAACAATTCCTGACAGACTTATATTCTGTCTGTTTTCGAAAATGCTGAACTGAACAACCCAGTACTACCTAAAATTTCTGTTATGAAATCTCCCTACTGAAATTAAAAATTATATCAGTGCTTGATTAGTCTCAGTTTTAGAAAGTTTTCCCAAGGTTTAACGTGTTAATACTGGTTTAGGTAAAATGAGAAAGGATCTTTTAGTGCCAGATCTTTTTATAAAATACTAGTAACACCTGAATAGTTATTAAACACACCAGTTAGCTTCCCCTCCCCTCTGCTGTACTGTGCTTGTTTGCTCATTTGCGCCCACTACAAACTTCTTTCGTGTTATACCTAAAGGTGTGAATCCCTGGAAATTCTGGGGAGAAAGATGGCCATCATCCCCTTGTTATGCCTTTCCAAGAAATCTATCTTCTTCAGACAAGTCACAGCTAATGTAAAATCAGATTTCCTTCAGAAGCATCTTGTTTACAAACAATATCAGTTCTTGGCTGGATATATTTACTTTGTACCTGGTAAGATGTAGAGTTGTTTAGTCAGTTTTTTTTAAATGCAACTAAAGTTAAGAGGAGGATTTTATTTGATTTATCGGTTCTTACTTCCTAATTGCCACATCTTCCAGCAAAAGACCAACAAAAGGGAGTTGCAAAGTGTTAATCGCTACATCGTAGAATTAGTTTAATTACAAGTGTAATGTCACTTCTCTAGTCCTAGCATATTTGATTTTTAGACTTTAAAAATTATTTATGGCATTAAGGAATTAAGGTCCATTTAAGACTGCTCTGTGAAAGTAGAACTAGTTGTTTAAAAGGTATGAAAACAGCAGTATTATTTACACATGTTTGTGGGCGTGGTATTGTAATTGAATCATGTCTTTGCAAGGCTCTTTATCACATTACTTCTGAATGCATGCACAGCGACATTAATTTCAGCATAACACATGGCTTACATGTGTTTATTTATTCCTTTTCATACCTTCTGTCACACTTCTTACTAGGCTTTTGTGACATATTAAAAAAAAGGTTAAGTCATCTTTTTGATGGGTCTTTTAAACAACAAATTTACTGGTGTTGGCTCTGACTACAGGGGAGATGAACAAGAGTGATCCTGTTCTTCCAGCTGGTTCAAGCTCTCAGGCTTAAAGTTTTCTACATTGCTAACCTTAGCCTGGGGAAAAGCCTTGGCCCTACTGATAGAACTGAAAAAAATCAGTTGTATTTGAAGACAATCTTATGCAAGAAAAAGGCATGGGTATACACAAGCAACTTTAATTAAGGGAAAGCATTATTTCTCCTCCACAGTAAGAATAGTTCTAGTTGCCCATTGTTTTAAAGGACCCATAAAATAAAAGTGTAATCAGTTTCAGCAATTTTTAAAATTAATCTGAAATACTACTACAGCTTTTTCAGATGTGCATCCTCTCCTTCACGGAAGTAAAACAGTCTTTAATAGTCCAGGGAACAACTTTCAAATAATATCCAGAGGATGAAGGCAGTTCTTTACATTACTCATTGCAAAGATATTAAGATGTATCTCTTTACCACAACGTGCACATTATATAAGTAGACAAACAGTATTACACTCTGTTACCACTTTCTTCCTGAATTTCTTCCTTACATTAAAACTTCTGTGAAAATATTTCAATCACCCACATATAAATTCTAAACAACACATTCAATAAGCTGTTGGTTCCATTTTTCCCACCCCCACCATTTGCTTTAAACGCTCTTTTTATTTTAGGACAGTCCTTTGCTTAAAAGAAATATTGGCTTATCTATGATTCAGTGTGTTTCTGATAAATAAGTCCGTAAAGATCTTTAACATTTATAAGTGGCCCATTTTTTATTTGTAGACCTGACAATCTCATTTTCTCCTCAAACAGTTATATAGATAATGTTCACCACACCATTTAAGGAGAAATAGCTTGAAGAGCATCTCTAAAAATACAAAAATTTTCATTTGTCAGATATTAAATTCTCAAAAATCTGTCAGTAATGATCAATTAATCTTGCATTTCCAAACCCAGGAAATTTCAATTGAGTTAATGTTAGCGGAATGTGAGATTCCAGAAAAATGAAGGAAAAAAACCAAACATTTTTAAGACTGCTCATACCTTCTGCTGTCAGTCCAGCTCTAGATAAATCCTCTATGTTTTCTAAGTGTTGTCACACAAATGTGTCTTTAAGCTTTACCTTGCTTGCTGGTAAACTTGGATTAAAAGAATAATATCATGTGTCTGTTGTGGTCCCATCTTCTTTATGCTTTTATACCTTGGCCATGTCTTCAAAGGCATCCCTGGAGAGGATTCCCTAACCATAAACATATTAGAACAAGGTTTTAGTAAATGTGCTTATGCTTTTTGATATGCTGTACCTAAACAATTTTTACGTTTTTTTTCCCTTGCAACACAATTTCAAGTTTCTGAAGTATGTCTTCTTGTTTTAAATAGTCTTCTTTACTTTGTTGTTTAGCCATGCTGGCTTTATTTGTGATGTTTCTACAAACGTTTTGGCAAATACTGCACAGTTGTTTTGAATTTCTAATGTGTTATCTGCCAATGTTTTGCAGTTTTTGCTTTGTTGGTTTGGGTTTTTTCTCTTTAGAAGTTTTTCTCATTTTTAGTGTAATTATTTTTGAAATTAAGCAGTGCTACAGTGCCTGTATAGCTTTTCTTATTTCTTCAATAGATAATTGGTACTTATTCGTCAGGGTTTTTGAAAGTAAATTTTAAATCAGGTCTGCAAAGCTGCCATTTTGGCTGAAACACAGTCTTGATTTCACACTTGAAAAGTTATTTCTATCCAGTCTTTATCATAGTAGATAGAGTTTCATAAGTCGGTTTTTCTCCTTAGCTTCTAATCACCTTCACCCTGTCTCAGTCACTATCACTGTCCTAGCTGAGGAATCTTGATACTACATTTTTACTATTTTGTCCTTTAATTTCTACACCTAAAAAGATTTTATATTGCTTGTTATTCACCCATTTACCTGATTTGATGGCTGTTTACAGATGAAACTACCCCAAACAAGGATAAAGCATTTTTGAAAAAAAACAGGCAGTGGAAAAGAAGTTAGTCAACCATCTCAAAGTCCCATCATTTTTAGATGAAAGACACTTTTGGTAAAAGCTAAAAGGCTCACAGAAGGGTGATACTACAGTCTAATTGCTAATAGAAATTGTAGCTATAAATATCAGCAAGTGGTGGTAATGTAAGATGTAATTCTGTATATTGATAATTACTGTTATCATATCTCTGTGTTTCTTCAAAGCTTCTCCAAAATTATCTAAATATTCTTAAAGATACCTCTGTTAGGGGAAGATTCCAGCCTAAGCAGATGACAAAAATATCAGTGGGTAGACAAGAGCAATAATCTAGAAATCAAAAAAGCATGTAGGAGACATAACGAAGATATGAGAATGGTAAGCAGTAGATTTCCTGTGCCTCAATTTTCTTTAGTCCAGAAGGGAAATAGGAACAAGACTATGAATCAATCCTGTTGCTCTATTTACTGGAGAAAGTGTTTCCCAGTTTCTAAAAAAAATCCCTAGAAGCAAAGAAAAGAAATACACCAAATTAGAGTGAAAGGGAGAAACCTGACCTTAGAAGAAGAGCAAGTCAGGAAAAAGTTAATCCTTTAGCTAGATTCTCCAGTCCTCTGGGGTAGCTGGAGAGTTTTACAAGCAAGAGTATGCTTAAAATCAGTGGAGGTAAGAGGAAAACTGAAAGGTTGAGAATACCTTGAGCTCTTTCCAACAGATAACAGTAATATTGCCTGCTGTTTCCTGCAAGTGAAATTGAAGTGCTTTCTTGCTTTCAAATTTAGCAATATTAGTGTATTACTCTCAAGAAATTGAACCTGGAATGGAAAATCCGAATGTAAAATACTGCTTTCAGTTCCCCATTTATTGGAAAGGAAAAAGTGTTTGTCTAAGACATCTCCCCTGGAGTTCTCTGATTTGTCAGAGCTCTTAATGGAGACTGTGTAACTCACCTTTAAGTTCTGCTGTTATCTTTCTGTAACAAAACAGATACAAAGAGAAATAGAGGAAGAGAAGCAATGTAGGAAATACGGATTTGTGGACATTTACAAGACTTAAAAGATTAATATTTTTGCCAGCAGTCCAGACCATGGACAAACAGCATTTTTCAGGTGAATGCCCCTCAGCAGCCTCTCCTTTGGTGTATTGGTTCTCTCTGGGGTCCTCAGCAGTTCAGTGCTGGTGGCAACATGCTTTTGCTGGGGTTCTGCTAGTATACAAGGCAGCTTGCCAGCACAGGGTGTCGTCTTCAGCTCTTCCACTTGTGGTGCTGTGTTAATTGGCATTTCCATTAATAGCTCCAGGTTACCAGAACCTGCTAGGAACTTAGAATTGCTTACCTGTATTTGTCCTCACAGTCAACCCATACTACCTAAACCTAAATCCCTATAGAGCCTGTGCACTGGGCAAGTCTGCCACTCCTTATGGGAAACAAAGGCCAGCATGAACTCCATGCAGCAAGGCATTAGCCTGTTTTATAAGTGGGATGAAAAGCCCATTGCAGTGGATCTTCTGTGCTGAGTTTGCTAAAGGATATTACAAAAAATACACCAATTCATAAGAAAGTTTGTTTCCTACCCCAAATTTAGCTCTGGAAAATACATGTATATTTAAGTATCCAAGCAATAGTTTCATATTTCTTTTACAAATAGGCCAAGGCCTGTATGTTTATAATTGAAACCGTGTTTCCACTAAAATAATCATCATTAATGTTTAACTCTTCCCATTCCAGTCCAGAAACACCAGCTTTACCAGTCCCCTTAATTATAAGGATGAACAATGATCCCCTCAAGCAAAAAGGAGTTACTGTATGACATTTCATGATATACCATATAATGTCTCAGAGGAGACTGTATGTCATTGTAATTCAGTGCTGCACATTTTCTGTACCTATGAATTGTGAAGTGATGAAAATTCATTCTTCACTTTATCAGCAGAGGTAAAAATACTTTTGTCAAGTTAGAAGAGAGAAAACATAAATAATTTAAGATCTATATTCTTAATACTTGCCTAATTTTAATGAAATTTAAAGATAAACACTTTTTTATTAAAATGAAAAACTCACGAAGGAACAATCTTCCAGCCTGATTCTTAGTCAAAATTGGCTATATTCAATTAGTATAAAAATGTATTATATAACTTTTTATGTATACATTCAACATGGTTATTGGTAAAGTAAAATTCTGCAATAATCTCAGGGATATAAAATAGAAATAATTAAATATCTGTCTTTCTAGAACAGGATTAGCTATTATGAAATTTAGAGATAGAGCAACTTACTGAAACAATAAAGGTTATTCATAATATAAACTGTTTCTGTGCTGCTTTGTCAATCAAAATTCAACTTATTTGATAATCTTCAGAAGCAAATGCATCGTTATTTGGTTTCTGCTTGCATTAGTTGAAAAATCTTATCTCGATACTCAAATTCAAAAGGATCTAATTTAAACACAAATATTTGCATCTAAATAATATATTTTTTAATATTGCCAGAGCTCTTTTGTTGATCTCTGGCTTTTCCAAAGCACCAGTATATAACATTCCTTACAGAGATGTCTTAATCCGGCGAGTGGCTGAGGCAAGCAAACAAAAGCGCCAGAATTTAATGAGTCTTAGAAAAAGCAATGTTACAAAGTAACTTCTTCAGTCACTGAAATAAAGCACAGGAAAACAACAGGCTGACTCTACTTTGCAATCAGTCAGGCCTTACACAACAGCAATTGCAGCCACTGGGATGGCTATGGTGGTTCAAAGCAAATACAGGCTACTTCTACACAAATTGGGATTACTTTGGTTATCTAACAAACTCTAAACTGTGCATTACACAGGAAAAACGTTTTTCTTAACTTTGAAGGCCTCTGTATCCACTGTAGCCCAGGTGGCAAAAGCAGAAAGGTATCCACAACACGTGTTTTAACATGGTTCAGATGGAGAGTATCTGAAATTTTCTATCAACCTTCAGACTATTTCACAGCAGAGCAGACAATCCATGAAGACTCTTGCAGTCTCCTGGAGGCTGTCTTGCTATAACTCTACAGAATTAATTTTGGGTTATCCGCAATCCAGTAACGAAGAAGTGAATGTTTCTGTCAAATAGATTCTAACAACAAAAACTATACTTTCTCCACTTAATATTTATTTTCTTCACATGTTAAGATACAAAGATATTGGAAATAAACTCTAAGATAATAATCAAATAAATCAAAATTTTGGGCTTATTTCATTATCAAAACCCCTCTACTGCCTAGTAGGAAAAGTGTTTTATGCTCTGAAAAGTGTGGTTTCTAAATACAATTAATATTTTTGGAAATCCTGTGAAAATGGTAAGAGTTAAAAAGCTTTTCTTAATTTATAGGAGCTTCATAGGGGAGTGTTACAGCTCTATCAATGCAGCACAATATCCAGTTTATTTGGTCCCAGTGGCTGCATCTATAACACTAAGCTGTGAAGAGTTAGGCAGTGCAACAGATCACATGTACCCAGCCTCACAGCACGCAGCCCCTGGCAGAGTTTTGGCCTTGGGTCAGCTCACACTCTTCCAGACAAAACCCCAAACCATGTCTGGGCTTTGTCATGGGCAAGGGAGCATTCTCAGCAGGCAGTTTGGAAAAGCTCCCATGTCCTGGTGGGTAAGTAAGTCTAGTTGTGTGGACGCAATCCATAAGGTCTCATTCCATTAGAGACGTAAGGGGTGAGTCCCTGCTGGGGGTGTACAGCTTCTGGTGCCCAGCACAAAAGTTGTGGCTTCCTGCACTCTGTGGTTTTATTTCTTCTGATACTTCTTTCTGGAGTCCCACTGTGCTTGGTAGACCCAGGCCGACATTTCTTAATTCTTGTACTTGGCAAGCAGTAGGTCTTCCTCCCTGCCTCGATTTCTTACTCACACATTGTGAACTATAGCCGTTGCATTCTCCCACCCTAATTTATAGGTTGGTTTTAGACTGAAATTACCTACTGAAGAAAAAAAGGCTCATGTAATATGGTGTTGTTTTAGAAGCTGGAAGCACACACAGGACACACAGTAGTAGATGGCTTTTTGTTCACTAAGGGGATATTGAAGCAATCACAGACAAGTATTTGTGTATTTCCTTTCATAAGTTTATCGGGCTGAAAACTAATATTAAATTGCTAAGTGTTCTCTCTGCTCCAAGAGGAAGACTGCCTCAGAACTTCCCTGTCTGGTCCATTAAAATATTCAGATGCAAAGAGAGAATTCCACGTTATTTGCTCAAAGGCCTGCAGTATTCGTTAGCTCATATAGTTCCCTGTTCCTCTCCTGGTATTTACTGCCTGCTGTAATTTTAAAACCCATTTCCACAGGGTCTTATATTTTGTTGCCTAAGCAGATTGAACTGTACATTCACCTGTCACCCGTGCTAACAAAGGAGAAGAATTTCCTCAGTTACTGATTTAATTTTTTATTTTCTATTTCAGATTTATTTACCACCAGCTTGCCCCTCTTTGGACTTGCACAGAGTCTGCCTTTCAGCTTACTTTTGCTCCTTCTTGACCTAGGTCCTTGGTGTATGTAGTTATGCTGTGGAAGCACTTTAAATCTCAAAACATATCTTGAAGGAAATTTCAAAATTCTCTTGGTAAAATGATGATACTGTTAACAAAGAATTATTTCTTGTCATTTGGTGTCCAGAACAATAAAATTTAGATCACCGCTAAGTTGAAATTCTAGAAAGGAATGGGTGTAGTAAAGCAGATATTATATCTGGGTTGCAAGATGATGTTGATACTGCTTAAACAAATTTGTTGGTAGTTGTTTAAATATATTTTATCACTTTTAGACCATAGGCAGTTGAATTGGCTTATCTGATTTTCTTTTCTGAATTGTAGCCTAATTTCCCACAGATTTCATTTCCTCTAGTCAGCAATGCCCAGATGAACTTGCTATTTGCTTTTGTTCCCCAACAAATTTTAGGACAGTGCTATGATATCTGAAGATTTCTTGGGCAAAAAGACCAGAGAATCTTACATTTAGGGTTCATTAAAGGTTATATTAATTTTATAAGAAAATTATAAGTGATCTCATAGTCCTCCTTTTGGAAATGCAGTATACTATATGCAAAATGAAGGCAGCATATTTTCTTATTTAGCAATGGCACTTCCATGTCAGTCAGTGAAGGCTTAACATAATATCTTCTCTTTAATAACAGAGATTGAACTCAGCAAAAGTATAGTTGCAAATACAGCAGAAGACACAGTTAGTGACAGTAAGTGACCTTTTCTTTTAGTGTTAGGCAAAATGCTGCAGCTTACTCCCATGTTTGGTGTGCCTATATGGACTAGGAGTTTAGAGGTTATTTATTTTGGGGTAAAAGAACTAAGAATGGCCTATTAAAAGTTCATGTAGCAAATTATGTTCTGGTTAGCCAGCTACTAACAAATTAGGTGTTAGTTGGTGCTCCTAACTAATAGCTAAATATTAAGGGATGACAATAATTTTCCCTGTCTCATATATCTGTCTTGCAAATAGGGAAGTTAGTTCCTTGCTCTTTCATGGTCATTAAAAAAAAAATAATTCATATTTAGGGTACATCTACAAGGATTATTGAACACAATCATAACAAATTTGTTTTGCTCATTTGCCAAAATAGCAGGATATTAGCATGGTTCAATCAAGAGAGGTGTAGCTTTAATTAGAAATTGGTGCCATACTGAGTGAAAGACAAAAAACCACACTTGGCATTGCATATTGGTATCTACCTGCAATTTGTTGTTTGATGTATAGGCCGAACATTCTTGTGGTACTGCATGGACCCTACTTTCTCTATCAAGTCCTTGGTCTTTGGACAGACTGTACTATTACATGACAATAAATATTGTTCCGAGAGTGCTACAGGCAGGTAACTGAAAAGAAACTGCTGTTGAAGCATGAATTAGTTTACCAAAATTATCATTATATAAATGTATGTATACAAAGAAATTATAGACAAACAATGTAAAACATAATTAAATGTTGAAACCGTCCTTTTCACCACATGCTTCTGGAAATTGTCCATAATGTTGCCCCAAGACAAAGAGTGGCTTTCAAAGATGCAGATGGAAACCATTTTTGAACATTTAGCAAATCTGGAATTTAAATATTGTTTGATGTGACAAATAGGTGAAAATAAATGACAGCTGTACCTAAGTGTATAGAAAAAAGACATTATAATCTCTATCTAGCATCATGATGACTTTTCATCTACAGCTCTCAAAGAGTTTGCAAAAGGAGGTCATGAAAACTTCAAAGGTGTTTGGAATTTATTCAAATGTGACAGAATGGAAGATTTGTCATATTTATATTCTACAAAGTAGTTTCTGAAGTGCTGTAAAAGATAACACACCTAAGACTTGCCAGCAAAAAAAGTATTACAGCAGACAATACTCACAAAATATAGTGGAGAAAAAGCATTATTTTAATGTGTTTTTTCACAGCACTTCTTTTGGACATTTTTTAAAAATTTAACATAATATACCTGTTCATATATTTCTTTATCTACTAACAGGGATTAAACTTGTTTTAAAATATAAGCTAAAATTAATATTCTTTATAAATCAGGCTTAAATGCCAAAGAATATTGAATATATACTTGTTTCTTGTATTCTGAAAAATGATATATACTAGTGAGTTGTGAATTCAGTTTTTTTCCCCTCAGTTCTTGCTGATTGTATTAGTAGTGGGGTCCCTTATCAGAAGTTACTAGAAAGAGAGGTTTCCTTCCTGTCAAAAATCTTGGTTTACAAAAACTTTGTTCTGGCCCAAATAATTTTAAAACTATGCCATTGATCCCATTGATTCTTACTCAGGTAAATTATCCATAGTGATAGATGTGAGTGTGTGTACTCCCCTGCCAAGTATTTCCAACTTCTGAGGCAACTTCTGAGGTGGGATATCCTCAGGATCCCAGCTGCTTGGCATTACTGTTCTGTAAATTCTGATCAAGGTTTCTAGGCTAACTAGAAGCAAACAGATTACATGAGATTGTTTGTCACAAGATAGACATTGCAGTCTGACTACATGTCCAGGTAGACAAGAGAGAGAAAGAACAAACATTTGTTCTAAGACAGGTAAATGAGGTGCAGAAGATCAAATTCCACAGCTGTTCTTATTTCTGTTGGCTGGATAGACTAGTTCAAGCTTACATGCTCTTATTAATAAATGAATACAAGCAACATTACCCCTTTATTATTTTTTTTCCTTTAGTTTGTGCAATTGTCTTGGTCCAGGGGACTTGTCACATTCTCTGGTCTTGAGCCATTTGTGCTGTTGTACTTGTCTCAGTCACAGACTACATTGTATTAGCACTGGAGACCACATCCTACACCAAGCATATCACCATTCCACAAGTTGGATTTGATGAACTGCCCTAGGGCAGTGAATCCCAGGGCCATTTGGATGGGATCCAGGCCAAATCCTCTTAAACTCTTTTGTTAGATTTGTTGGGGATTTGTTAAACTGAGAGTGTTTCACTCAGAGCAGTTCCTACAGCTCTAGTGAACAACATACATACATACAGAAAAGGACTAAAAGAGTTTCATGACTTCTGAAGTTTTAAAATATCTTCCAGATTTTCAGCTCTCTCGTTGATTTTCCCCCAGTACAGTATATCGGTAGAAGCACCAAAATATCTCTACCCTTTTAGGCAGAAGTCAGTGCAGAAACAAAGTGCAGAATTTTAAGGCCACAGATTGTAATAAAAATTGTTGACAGTAATGAGGATGCAAATGTAAATGGACTTGTTAGCAATGGAATAATTGGTGCATACCTCAGCTTCTTACACACCAGCTTCTCCCCGTTATTTGCAAACATGCTTGACAGCCATCTAAGTGTAAGTTTAGTGCGGTGAAAACCCATGCTACAAATACCAGACTGGTTCAATGATATGTACTTCTGCATTACAGCTGTGAGTTATTCTCTAAACTCTTACTCTTGTGATGGACGAACCAAGATATGTAAACATTCTGCTTCAGAGCAGCATAAAAAACCTTGTGCATTTTTATAAGGGACTAAAGGTTTTTTCAAACCTATCATCTGAATAATGCTGTCAGTTTGTATTTACCACAGGGGTTTCTGGATTCTTTGCTCATTTTTTATGGTTGTCAAATAATTTGGTCTACATGCAAGGCTTTCCTACAGACACATGCACTAAGGACAAGACCAGTTTGAATCCTTGTGTGGTTATTTCCCCCTGTAGTTTTCTCTCTCTTTTTTTTTTTTAATACAGTCCTTTTGATACTATTTTCTGATTGCCAAATTCCTATTCGTTCCTGCTTATGGAGCTTGTAGGAATAAAACATACAGCCAAAGTCATCTCAGCTGGGGCTGCACTTCATTCCTCTTGGTCATCTCCAATAAGTCCCATAATTGCATAAGGCAAGCTCTCCTCTGCTTCAAAGCAGGTTCCCTTGTACAGATCCTCTGTGAAATCTCAGTATGCTTTTGCTTATTTATTTAGTTGGCATTAGTCACCATGTTGGGTGCATTCAAAACATGAAAAAATATTCTGTACTCCCTTCCTTCCCATTCTTTACTATCACTCAGACTAGGCCTGAAATAACTCTGCACGGATTAGCAATGGGTTGCAGGGCTGTTAAATATGTTACTTAACTTTAAGTGGAGACCAGTAGTCAGATCTTGCTCTGATGACCAGAAAGGATATCCTCCTCTTCATTGAAAGCATAGAGAACTTAGGAATTTACAATATAGAGACTGCCCCACAAAACACCTACAAATTAGGGAAAACATCTTTCCTCCGTAGTGCTGAAGCATTTTTAAGATCTTGGCTTTAGTGTCTCAGTCTTAAGCTAACATAGCAGTTCAGTCCATCTCCTGATGTTTTGTGCACAGCTGAAGTTCTAGACCTCAAAAAAAAAAAAAAAAAAAAAGAGTGGATTTGTTTATTACATCTTACACTGGAAAATCATCCTTAAAATATATTTTAAAACTTAAGCCAGCAAGTCCTGGTTTTGTGAGGCCAGAAAACATCTGGACAACAACTCATGCCTTCAACCCCCAAAAGTCCTTTGTTTGAAGATCTGTAGGTTGTCATGGCCTTGATCATATTTCAACTGACATTTTTAGCACTTTTCATTTAATTAAAAAATTATTTTCAGTAATATAAGATACATAGTAACACTGGACTAGTGTTTGAGATACACATAAAGAATATATTTTATATTAAACTGTTTGATATACAATTTAGTAGCATGGGACACTGTACCCATACAGCAGTTGCCATGGGAAAAATGTGAATATTGAAAAATATGAATATAGAATATTAATATAAAAACTGCATTATGCATTAGTCAGTCTGCAATACAATAGTGCTATTCATAAGAATGGACCTATTAGATTAAATACTTGATGTAAAAAATTGAGCAAAAGACCAGAAAAGATAATTTGCCTTGGAGTTTTTCTGATAATACATAGATATCTACACAGTTTCTCAGCTGACTAATTCAAAACCATTGAATTAACAGGAGCCAGGACAATGATCTTGGTTTTTTTTGGTAACAGTCATCAACTTAGAGTGTGACCAGAATTTGAACACATAGAAGAAAAAATGCAGAATTGTTTGCACCAAAGCTTTTGTGTGTATTTAAGCACATGCTCAGCTCCTTTCCAAAGCAGAGAAGGACTTAGATTTTTCTCTGTCAAGTCTTATGACCCTTTGGTATTGATATCCATCTTTTGACAGTTTTAGTGTCTAGGAATTGATTGAAAGTTTCAATTTCAATGTTTCTTATTAACTGGCAAATTTTACAGTCAAGATGGGATGAACCCACTGCTCTCTTCTGGCTGCCTTGAGTAAGTTAAGCGTAAATGTTTTGTTTAACAAGGTTTCCAACCTTGTTGGAAAGGTGAAATTTCCAGGCATCAAGAAAGAAAGGCAAATGTCCACAATAAATAAATCTTTGTGTAACAACACCATTTTTATGCGTTCCTTACTAATGTGGGGAAATGAAAAGTCATGCTCTCATATAGAATTTTACAGACAAGAATTTGCATCCTCAGACTTCATGCATTACGAGGAACCATGCATATTTAACCTTGACTGGCCTGCTTGCAAATAACTGCAGTCTGGTAAAGACTGTTTCCCTGTAGAAAACTTCAAAAACTTCAGGGGTTTTTTGGTTGGTTTTTTTGTTTGTTTGGCTTTTTTTGGGTGTGTGTGTTTTTATTGGTTTTTTGTTTTTGTTTTGTGGTTTTTTTCTTTTTTTTTTTGTGTGTGTGTGTGTGTTTTTTTTTTTTTTCCCAACTTTTAGGTGCATTAGAATGTGTGGCCAGCCCTATTGCACTTGCAAAACATTTGTTTTTCATGAGTGTGAAAACAGCAGTGAGATGGCCCCTGGCTGATGGGCCCTGGCTAACAGGCCCTGCTGTGCTGCTCCTCCAAGGGGAGCCCCACAGCTCCTGGCACCAGACCCAAGGGAGCCCATGGCTCATGCTGTCCCCTAGGACAATGCTCCTCTTCCTGCAAAGCATCCTAGTTCTTCTCTGTGGCTGTAACCAAATCCTAAATGCTGTCCCAGGCCCTTGCAGAAGACAAATGTACACCTTTTTAGAATCTGAATTTTAAATCTAAGCATTAGCTCTTGACATCTTCAAAGAGAAAAATAGATGACACCAGTGTTTGGTACATCCGTAAATGGATTTCATACTTATCCACATTTATAATAGCACTTTAAATATTTTGAAACTTTTTTTTTTACTATACCATATCAATAGTTTAGTTTTAAATGTCTCATTTTTGCATAAAGGGATAGAAATATTTTTCCATCTGCAAATTCATATTTTTGGAGTAAACCCCCTAACTGGGTAGTCTGTCAGGTAGATAGCACTCAAGAAATTGTTCACCAATTTTTGCTTCAATGCAGCACATAATTTTGTTGATTTTATTTAGGGAACATTTTTAACTTTGAGAAAGATAGTATTTCTTTGTCATCTCTGTTCTTCAGTTATCTGTCTGGAATTAGTACTAAAAATCTCATTTCACTTTTCTTAATTTATTTAAAAAACCAAAATGCCATCCATCCAGTGTTGAGTGTTCATTGTTTGGGGACATAAAACATCATTCTGTGTTAGCTTCTGAGACGAACAGAGAGAACTGACTCAAAACATAGTGCTGCAGAGGTTAGAAGCTGCAACACATCCACACTGACAGAAAGATTGAAAATAGTAAGGAAGATTAGAAAGGAAGAAAAGCATTCTAGAAGTCTTTAACAAAAACATATATACCTTGTTCTCAAGTTTTATGTAGTATTCCTGTAAGAAACAGGACTAGATAGGGCAGAAGCCTCCTCAGAAGGGACGGTTGCTCTTTCTTACAGTAGCTGCTCAAGGAGAGAAGGTCACAGGAATGGCTTGACATGAGAACGAGATGTAATCAGGGAGGCAGAGCAATGAGATGTGTGCTTGCAGCTAGTATAGACACTGACAGGCTACTGGAAAGAGAAGGAGGGGACAGAAAGGCTTCAGGAGTCATGGAGGGTGGAAAACATATCCCATGGATCAGAGAAGACTGGGCAGATTTTGTTGCATCTCAGACACTGTGAGTTAGGCAGCTGAAGCAAAGTCACCAAACAGAGGTTCGTGAGGCACGCCTAAAGTATCCAAGAGCAGCATGGTACAAGATAAGAAGTTATTCATAATTTGCCTGATATAATTCCCTAGAGAATTTTTCACTTAAGAATGAACTATGCTAGTTAATATTCTAAAATATAACTCAAGTCTTGAATTCAAAAAACATTCTGGTCTTCCAGGATATCGCTGTAAGAAAAAAGTCCATACAGCATTGTCTCTCACACCTGCGGGATAGGAATAGCTCAAGCCTTTCAGAAAAGGACATCCTGGGCTGCTGAGATGAATAGTCTCAGCTTGGCAAAATACAAATCACTTCCTTCAGGAGGACCAATAGATATCTGGTCTGCATTTCAGTGTGTATTGGGTTTGTGTGGCAAGTTTTTGATAGTGGAGGGGAGTGAGCTACAAGTGTGACTTGTGTTAGAATGTTACAGAAGCTGACTGTGTTGGACAGAGCCAGTGCCAGTCGACTCCACGATGGACCAGCTGCTGGCCAAAGCTGAGCCAAACAGAGCTGTGGGGAGCAGCTCTGTGATAACACATTTAAGAAAGTGCTAAAAAAAAAGGGTAAGAATATGAAAGAGGAACAAGTCTGGAAACAGCAAGGTCAGTGAGAAATGAGGGGAGAAGGTGCTCCAGGTGCTGGAGCAGAGATGCTGTTTCAGCTCCTAGATGGACCTGTGGCCCTATGGAGACAGGAGCCATGCTGCAGCAGTGTGTTCCTGAAGGACTGTCCCTGATAGAAAGAGCCCCTGCTGGAGCATTCCTGAAGAACTTGTTGGGGGTTGGTTTTTTCCCTTTCCTCTCTGCGGAATTTGCCCCATTGACATGTTAAGAACCGTGATGACTAGGCCCTAGCACGGATGGCTAGTGACAGGGGGAAGGGGGGGGAAAGGAGGGGAAAACCACGAGATCAGAAGTAATAAAAGGAGAGGGGGAGGCACTTGCTCGCCCCAGTTGCTCGTGGAGTTGGAGGAGAACGGCCGCTGCTGCTTCCCCCACCCCTGCCATCCCAACGCCTGGAGCCATCTTTGCTGCTCTTGGATCCCCGCACTGCTGCCTTCTTGCTTCAGCCTGCTATCTCCAAGCCCTACTGAGCACAGGTCTCTCCTCCACCCCTTTCCCATCTGGGACACAGCCACCATCCCCCCCATCACTGCTGCAGCTGCGAGGAACCTGCCCTGCCCAGCACTGGTAACTCTACCACAGAGAAGGGAGCCTCGGCCGAGAAGGACCGGAACTATTCTGTTTGTTAATTTCATGGTTGTTGTTTTGTTTGTCTTGTTAGCTATATTAGTAAAGAACTGTTATTCCTACACCCATACCTTTGCCTGAGAGCCCCTTAATTTCAAAATTATACTAATTCAGCAGGAGGGGTTTATTAGCTGCATTTCGAGGGAAGGCCCTGCTCTTCCCTAGCACACATTTCTTTTCAAACCAGGACAGAACTGCATCCTGTGAGGAAGGTCTCACACTGGAGAAGTTCATGAAAGACTGCCTTCCTCAGGAGGCACTCTGTTGTGGTTTGTTATTTTATTGTTGTTTTCCTCTCTTATTAATGGTTTGTTCCAGTGTTGTTCCCCCCGTTTGTTGTAATACCAGTTGTGCAAGTTCCTGCCCTTTCCCTATCAATCTGCCCTTGTCCCACCCCCTTTTCCAGACTGTTCCCTATCAGTCTCCCGAACCCCCTCCCATGGCATTATCAATCGTCCCTAGCCCCTTCCAAATTTCCAGAAACCTCCATGTCAGTTACCCTTCCCTTAAGATATGATTTGTTGTTACATGTTGCTCCCCACCTACATTTCCCTTCATTGGTTGATTATGTATTCATCCCCGCCTCGTGTTCCTCCCCTGGAATGCCCTGACTGGTTGATGCGTTGTACCCTCCCTCGGGACCTTCCCCATATTTAAGTTGCTGCACAGCTGTGGTTTCTGCCTTTTGTTGGCTCCTTGCCTTATTGTGTCTTTGTTGCGGACCCTACAATAAACCTCTTCCCTGGATCAACATAAGGACTCCCTCTCATCCTTTATCTCTCCTGGACGTGGACGCTACTGGAAGGGCCTCACAGCCCTAGCTGCATTTCTGGGACATTTGTGTCCGGGAAGCAGCCCACTCTTGGTGCTGGTACCTGCCTGCAGGAGCTAGCTGGGTGGGCCAGAGGGCCAGGTCGTGGTTGCAGGTGGGCCATGTCAGCACTGCATGCTGGAGCATGAAAAGCACATGAGGAGGAAAGAGTGTGAGGAGGAATGAGCAGCAGAGACAACGTGTAATGAACTGACTGAAACACCTGCTCACCATGCTGCTAGGACACTCAGTGTGAGGTGCAGAGAAATTGAGCGCAAAGTTGAACAGGGAAGCGGGAAGGGTGGAGGAAAGTTGGGGTTTTTAAATTTTTAAACTTGTTCTTATTTCTTGTTTTTCTACTCCATTATTGACAGTAAATTAATTTGCCCAAGTTGAGTTTGTTTTGCCTGTAATATTATTTCTCTGTCTTTATCTTGACCCATGAGTTTTTTGTATTTTTTATCCCCTTGCATTGTTAATACAGGGGGAGTGATAGAGCAGCTTGGTGGGCACCTGGCAACTAGCCGAGGTCAGAGATCTACACAGCATGAGAATGTCAATACTTATCATCCTCTTAAGAGAAAAGAAGAGAGTCATGAAGGCAGTGATGCAGGCAGCAGCAAGGGGAGTAATGTGGAGAGCTTTATTAACTTACAAGACTACATATTTTTATGTCATGTTGCTATTCTAAGAAGATTGAGGAAATTATGCTTAATGTAGATGGTTTTATGCAACTTACATTTGGTGCAGATGAGTAAGGAATCTCTCAGGTTACTCAAAACAGAAAGTTTTAGAGTATTCTTTATGCTGAGAAAATCTGGGTTGTCAGAAAGCTGGCAAGTCAGTTAAACTTTGCAATAACATTTATGACCTCCTGTTGGAACCATATCTGAAATTGAGTAGTCAGAAGAAAAAGAGAAACAGAAAGTTGTTGTTGTGGTAGAGGGGAAAGCTTCAACACTTGAGGCCCATCAGTTCCACTAAAGAGGCCTGTCTGCTAAAAAATGTAACCTCAAATAGGGTGTCAGACTGGGGCACTTAACAGAGTACAAGAAGGGGCTCAGTAGAGCTGTAAAGAATGAGTTGGATTCTATTCAAAGTGATGATGCTTAAAATGAAGCTCCTACTCGTGTATAAAAATCTTTTATTCAGTGGAATCTAGTCAGTACTGGAACTCCTGAAACTGATCCTGTTGTCCACTGCAGGAACCTAAGAAGTTTCCATTTTTGCTACTTCAGTCTAAAATGTCTTGTGTAATTGCTATTGAAAATAGCTGCTCCCTCTCTCATGACCAGAAAGGTGATTTGCATAGTGAAATCCCAGCCTGTGAACTGAAGATGTCTAGGATATCATTCTAGCTGAAATAGGCAGCAGACATTGATTCCCTATATATCTCATATTTGCCAACAGAGTAGATTACATGAATCTTTCTGATTCTTCATAATCATGCAGCTTCTGCATAGCAAAAATTTTTAGAGTGTATATCAGTTTGTGCTTTGAATAAGGTACAAAGGGCTTTTGCATTTTGCAGATTTTGGATTTTATTTCATTGCAGTTATATTTGCCCTATATATTTCCCAAAATTTTAATATTTGTTTCACATAGAACCAGTTCAATTTATTCCAATTATAAAAGTCATTAAAAAAAGACTATGTGCATTAAAAAATGAGAAGCAGATGGTAAAATATTAATTTGTTTATGATGAGGTTTTCTTTTAAGATTACCTAATAAGATGTTCCCTGTTTTTTTGTAATGTGATCTTGAATCTCATTTGAATGGTTATTGTAAGAGTATATTTTAAATGGAAATAGAAACTAGGCACTATGTCCATAACTGAGCCTGCCAAGCTGAGAAAGCAACAGTTCTGTTGCACAGCAGAAATAGGACTAACACTAATCTTGCACTTATGTAACCCCCATATATAATGCATCCCTCTAAATATTTAAATAAATTGGACTGGAATAACCTGGACTTCTAAAATGAAAATGGGTTTCTTAATATTTCACTATTTATTGCTTATTTTTTCATGGGTTATACTTATTAAAAAATTTTTGAGTGGAAAAGAATAAGTAGAATTAAGTGATACTTAATTTGGTTTTGGCATTATTTCGTCTTTAGAATGAGCAACTTCTTTTTATGGGGAAAAAGTGATTTCGTTCTATATGCTAGACTACTTCAGTTTACTATATGAAATACTGGTGAACTCAGTACACCTCTGTAGACTATTACGACTTCATAGTACTTATTAATTTAAATAAGCCTAATAAGATCAGGCTATTCTGGTATGACTTTAAGTGTATTAGTAGGTTATCCACAGCTGACAAGAACAAACGAGTTCTGCTCAAGATCCACGCTAAAAAGACTACTGTAAGTTCTACTTAAATATATTGTGGGTATAAAAACAAGAAGCAAGTATATGATAAGGAGATTAGATAGGAACTGTAACCATTGCTTTGTTTAGATGTGTTTTTTTAAGATGTGAACACTAGAAAAAAAAATACTAAAATTGCTCATGCTATATGTAATAAAATGTTTGTTTTCCTCCACTAAAAGAGATTTTGCATCACATGGTTCAACATCTTGAAGTGTCAGTAGCCAGTTTAGATGGAGAGATAAGAAGCAAAAACCATAAATTAAATTTGCTTCCTTAAGTCTTGCAGGAACATGGAGAAGCTTTAGGAATAATTGATAGTGGCAGGATGAGAGAGATAAAAAGAGATGGACTGGGAAATATTTAATGACTCTTTGTGGTATTACATCTGTCACACTTTTTGTGCTACATTAAGGTTTCATTATTTTCATATTTCTTGTGTTCGTATTTTCCCATCCTCTTCTTTCTGCTAAATTTATCAAGTAATACAATGTGGATAATGGAGAGCTATTGCTGCAAATGTCACTGAATCTGTTACTGGACTGGATAAAGTACCTCAGCCATGCATTCCTTTTCATAATGCATTTTCAATTAGTGGTTTTGGAATTCTGTGAAAAGTAGACTCATGCTTTTTAAAAAAAATTTGTGTATTTCTAAAAAGACATAGTGAGACTTACAGTATGGAACTGTTAATAACAGTTCCATAATAAGGAATCAATTTCATTTTGCCAAAGAAAATTATTGCACTAGTCTGTTTACTGAAGTTTTTTCATCTAAGGACTTGCCTTCTACAGGCTCTTGAAAGAAATGGTTTACCTTTCCTCATCTGGAAGACAACAGACATAATCTGAGAGATTCAGCTTTCCCTTCTTTCAGTCTTGTTTCTTCCATCTATATTCTTTCACCTTTGTAGCCTACACACATAGCTCAGTGGTTTAGTTTGGAAAAATATAATATCTTTTGCCTGAAGATGTTTTCCTAAGATTTTAAAATTTTTAAGAAGAAGTTTATAATTTCTAACAGTGTTTCTATTAGATTCTTGAGATTCTAATAGAATTCTGTTCATCAGTGAATATCTTATTTATGTTTTAAGCTTAAAAAAAAAGCAAGATCTGATGTATTATTTGTTGTGAAAGTGGGGTGCATATTAATACATGGAGATAATAAATGGCATACTGTGTTTCAATGCCAATAGGACCTAAAGCAACACAGAATTCTTCACTCAACTAAGATAAGTAGAAGGTTGACTGAAATAATAGCACTGGAGGCAGAAATCCAGGCTGATGCTCTCCTGGTAATGTTTTTTTTTTCTCTTTACATAACCAGACTAAATAGGGCTCTTTTCTGGTTGATAATTATGCAGTATGATTCTTTCAATATGATAGATTGGAGTTTGTGATGATCTCAAATACTCAATCTGGAGACGCTCTGAAATGTTAAAATATACCCCATATTTAAGTGCGCTTTAGAACAGAGAATCCAAAGTAGCACCCAGAATTCACGAGAGCTGTATGCGTCGTATTCAGCCATAGGAGCTGCATAGTTACCAACACACACTTTATGACTTCTAGATTATAGCTTTCTCCTCACTCCATTGTCTACAGAATACACAATTTCACTTCTACGCATTTTTTAATCATTGTGTCTCAAGTCATTCCTCTGTCAATACAGTAGTGTTATTCACTAAGAAAATAATTTACAGTGCTTTGATTTTAAATCATCTCAACCTGCATTCACACAAGCACAAATAACAGACAAAGCTATTTGAGGATTGCAAGATTACATTACCTGAAAAAGCTGCAAGCTTTCTAAATTACAACCTCAGGATCAGGAGAAAACAGGACAGATAAAGCCCTTCTGCATAATGGGTAGCATTTTAGATTGCAATTTATGTGAAGCATATTAATTCAGCTAAAAGGTGCTGAAATAGAGACTGTTTTTGCAGTTGTTTTTACAGACATAGTACAGAAGTGTTTCTGCATTATTATTTACAGACATAACTGTTGAAACATTGTACTAGCATTATCATCTTTGAAAACTGTGCTTTAAATTATGTTTTACTGAGGGAAAAAAGAAACATGAGGCCTTTGCAATTTATAGGGGCCTGGTTATAGAAGACCCTTCTGTTCGGCAGAGAAATAAGTGATGAATTTGTCCTTAGAAATGTAACTTTTCTCTTGACAATTGATTTCTCTCCTATTTTACTATTCTTTCCAACTGCCCTCTGTGACAAACATTGCGGATACTGGCTCAAGAGAAACAGTTTTGTTGCAAATGTGATTCCATGCACTGCATATGGAGCTGTTTTGTATGCAGGGTAGGTAGAAGCACAGGTTCTTTACAGCCACACAGAGACATTACATATAAAAGATTTTCACACTGATTATTTATTTTTTTCCCCTCAAAATTAACCTTCTGTATTTTTCTTACACCTATTTCCATGGTTCATCCCAGATCAGACTGAAGATTAAAATTTCATTCTCACCATGAGTCTAACAGTGCCTCTGATTTTCAGTGATTATAATTTCATTTCTCTCAGTAATCATTTTTTAGTTATTCAGCCTATTTTTAACAACTACAGATGGAAATAAAATGGATCTGTAGAAGAGATATTCATTAGCAAGTAAGTATTCATGACTGGAAAAGTCTGTCTGATTCACAAAGCAGAGATGGCGTTTAGTATCCAAGTCCCCTCCTAGACAAAATTAGCAAGGACTGCAGTGAAGTTAAAGCCTGCTGGTTGCAAAATTGGAAATTGGTTTCCTGGGGCTCTCTGTAAACTCTTCATTACTTTACTCAATCATGGTTCATTAGTAAGTTAACAGACAGAAGACCAGCACACGTTGGGATGTTTAGAGCCAGGACTTCCATCTCCTTGAATATCACTTAAAACTTGAATGTCACAGCAAATTAGATACTGTGTCAAACTGCATCTTCTTCTCAGCTGCAGTACATACAGTGCACAGATCATGGCAACTTAACCTCTTGAAATTGTCAGGTGCTTTTTATCACGCATTTCATGGAGTATGTGTTTTACTCAAAGCAACTCTCATGGAACAAACAAAAGATCTCAAAAGATGCTCCGAATAGAAACAAGTTAAAAAAAACTTGTTAAAACTTTCATGTGAAATGGATTTAATGTCTTTTATTAACCAAAACCTAATTTGCTAGAAGAAAACATCCATAGATTATACTATTCCAGTTAAACAGAAAGCTAAAAATAATTATTAGGTTTCTGGGAAATGTTCACATTTTAGTTACAATATAATTTTGAATTACAGCTGAGTGCCAGTTAGCTAGAACCCCACCTAAGTGCCTGAGTCTCTATGTTCTATTAACCACCATTACATTTTTCTATGACATTGCCTGATTTTTCAGAAAAATATTCACTCTAAATAGTTCAAGTCAGTGAAATTAACTGCATAGAAATTTTTAAAGAATTTAAATGCTTCTGTGCAGCTGCTATTTGTATAATCTTTTAATGCTATAATTTTCATGAGATATCATTAATTTTGAAAATAAAATTTAGGTCAGGCATTATTTGAAGTAAACTACTTAAAATCACCCATGGTGTTTAGAGCCCTTTTAATACAATCTGTTTATGGTTTGCAGGGTTAATGGGTATAACAAGTGACACTCCTGGCTTTGTACCATTGCATCAGGTACAGATAACTGCATTGGCCAGCGTGACAGCCACCTTATGGTGAGGTTTATAATTTTGACTATTTGCTAACCAGAGGTGCTAGCCCTGACTCTCCATGCAGTTAAGGAATAAATTCATTTTGGTGTCCGAAACAGGAAGCGTAGCTACCAGAAGTGTCCAGTCGGAGGGACTCCATAGGGAGCCAGCACAGGGCAGGTCTAACAGCACGTTTCCTTGTTGCTCTCTTGAATGTTAGTGCTGTTGCAGTCTTAGTGTACCCAAGTTACCCTATTTTAGGCCATGATATGGCTACAAAACTATGTAAGCTGAATTTTTAATTGTGTCCTTTATAAGAGTGATACAAAGTATCTGAAAGTGTCCAGAGAGGGACTGAATACTTCTGAAGTCCCTTTGTCAGGAGCTTCTGATGTTTTTGTCTTTTCTGGGCCTACTCAATGGGATTACTCTATTTGCTGTTTACAAGTGCTTTGTGTGTTCAGTGGGCCCCATAGCTCCCAGTTGGGTGTTCAATTGGTTCTTTCTGCCTACTACTAAACAAGGTACTTTTGGGAGTCTGAGGATCAGTCTAGAACTACACAAAGTAGTATGAGTGCCGTGGTACACCCCAGAAACATGATCTTTCAGCATCTGTGTCCCAGCCAGGACACACCACAGCTCCTTTCCAGCCTGGGGCTTGGATCCCCCTTTTGTGGGGGCCAAAGAGAAAATTCATGGGTGATGGATGTCTCTCTGGGAATGCACAAAAGGATGAAGATAACATAAAACTCCAAGTTTGAAAGCTGATTTCTCCAGTTGGTTCCTTGGCTTGCCTTTGCCTTGTCTTGGCAGATGTTGCCATTATCACAAGAAGTGGACATGCTGTGCTTACACTGCCACTGGTATCCACTTACAGATGTTATTTATTATCACAAATTCAGTAAAATATGGTAAACTGAAATTCAGAAAAATATGTTTCATGCATGGTGCTTAAGGAAAGAATAAAATATTCTCATGCCATCATCTGTATGATTTTCACATAATTAATTTTTCAGTTTACACATATGCTCCTATCTTTATGGGGTTCTGACATCTGTTTGATGGATTATAACCTAATTTACTCCAGAGACAACTAACCTGCTGAGGGTTGGCCTTTTGTTATAAATGTTAACAAAGGAATTAATACCTCTCTAATTTATTGCCAGGATTTTAGTTGTTCTGTCAGAAAGAAATATGTAACATGTAGAAACTAGAAAAATGGCACAAAATAAACCTTACAGAAAAAACAGATTACCGTGGCACAAGTAGGAGTGAAGTGACTGGTGACTCAGCTGAAAACTTGAAAATCCAAGTTCTGATAAATAGTAACTTGTTTCATGAGCACACACTTCAGGTAACAAGCAGAATCAGATAACCCGTACAAAGTCAGAATAAGGAACAAATGAGTGAGAGTCAGAGCAGATATTGTATCACACAATCATGCTGTGGGAAGCCGGGTTGCTGAGAAGTCCCTGGCAAGAAAGCAACCACTGGTGAAGATGTCAGATTCACAGAAAAAAATGGAAGACATGAGAAAAGGGATGAGATACATTTCCTTTTGTAGCTCAGGTATTTAGGCTGAATTTAAGCCTTTCTCTTACAGCTAATCTATGCATAATGTACCTGTAAACTTATTCTTACATAAGTTCCCTAATGAATTTTCTGTGCAGGTCTTGCTTAATAATTTTGGATAATACTATTTTACCTGATGCAATTATGAAGCAGTATTTTGCAAAGTATTTGATGTGGGGATTATGTCATCAAGATTTTAAATAACTAGTTCAGAAAATTGCAGATTTATCTTTTTCTTTCACCTAGAAATGTGATTTTTCTGCCTGTTTCACTGGTTTTACAGGTCCGGTAGTGCACTATTATTAAAAAAAAATTCTCCTTTAGTTATGAATTAACCTTAATTAGAATGAAAGCTCAGATGACAAGAAGTCTACATTAAAAGCTCATTTCTGTATTGGATTAGGTATAAAATTCCCATATTGGTTTCTTCTGAAGTAGTGTGTAAGCACTACTTAATTCTTTATCAATAGCTTGTAAGGGAAAGTAATACATAGTTATATTTAGATGTTTGGATAAGGATCCAGGACCTGCATAATTCCCTGGAGTATGAACAACAACCCGAGAAGACTACATGCATCCTCGTTAAAAGCTCAGGAAATTACTTCTTTGATTGGCAATGTAACATGTCTGTTTTCAGAGTCCTATGACCTCCTTCAAAGCCTAAGGCTGTATCTCCTCTTGGGAGTCTTTTGGGCTGAGTAGCAGCAGATCACAGGTAGAAGTCATTGGTACCAGGGCCACCAGATTAGCTCTGAGGCTTTTATTTTTGGTTAAATTCAGTCTAGTCTCCTCAATTGGATGTCCTTATCATGGATGTGGCTTAAAATTGCTGAAAGGACAAACACTGTTTTGGACGATTATGTTTTCCACTCCCAGGAGGTGATGAAGCACATTTGTTATGTACCTAAATTAGAGGCTTCCAAAACAACCCTTGTCTGTGAGTACCACACCTGTTCTGGGAAGTCAACTGTTCAGTGTGTTAAGTGTGGATGGTGAGTGATAAGTGCATGTTTCACTTCAAATACGACAATTGCTCTAAATCAAACGCTAAAGGATCTGCAGCTTGACGAGTGCAATAAGCTCTGATAGGCATGGATAACTCTCTGTTTTCTGTATCTGTTACAATGTTTTGCAAACTGCAAATCATGAATGTCAGAACTTTTTCTGGTAATCCATAGGGTTTTCTACATGAGCATCTCCCAGGATTAAAAGTATTGGGAGTTCCCATGGTTCCCACTTTTGAAAAACAGCGTAATACTTCAAAACTTCACTCCCAGCGTGTCAATAATTAGCATAGCACTGAGGAGAAATTGCAGTACACTTAAATTTGCAACCTTTTGTGTCTGTATGAAAGTGAAATCAAACCCAGAAAAATTGTTAAGGATCCTGTAGGCCTCAGAATAATATCCTTGGTGCTCTGGCCTGAGGTCCTCCAGGCCAAGGTTCTCTACTAATGCTAGCACAGATTAATCTGTGTACTAAAAGCATTGGATGCAGAGGAGACATTCCACTGAGCAGTGATTACAATCACTGCACTATGGGGGCGGTGTCTAACTTATTCCTTTGGGAAGTACTTCTGCAATAAAGTATAAAAATATTAAAGCTTGCTTGAGTACATGTTACCAAAACATGGAGAGCAATGATTCTGTAGGCTGGTCATATTTCACACATCAGAGCAGCAGCCTGGTCTTGGTAGTAGTTGAATTGTTTGCTGAACCTTAAAGAACCTTTTTATATAATGAAGTTTCACACTTTGAGTCCAGAAGAACTTAGAACCCAATATCAGCCTTATGGTAATCATATGGAAATAATTTCTCAGGTTTTTATTTCACAATTCTCTAGCTTATGTTTTGAAGAAATGATCAATTTAAGTTCTAATGGGAAACTCCATTTCCATCCCTGTATTACTTAAAACAATCAGTTTCTTTGCAGCTTGTTGCTTTTCCAAATTAAGATATTGAATATGAACACAGGTGGCAAAATCATCTTTTATTATTAGGGAAATTAGTATTGGTGAAAATAGAGTAAATTTGTAGCTAAACTTGATGTGTGGAGTGTATAAGGCAGAGCAGCCCAATACAGGATGGATACTTCTGTAATGCCAGTTGTAAAATTATATAATTATATTCTGAACTATGTAATTTTCTTTTCTGTTGGAGACTGACTTACAAGGAAACCAAAAGTGCAGTATTTAAAAAAAAAAAAAGAAACCAAAAAAGAGAAAGATTTTCCTTAATCATGCTATACTTAACAGAAGTCACACTAACCTGTAAACCCAAGATTATTTATTACAATTATAGCTTTTCTTCTGACAGCTGCCAAATATTTACATCTACAGAAGTATTTGAAGCCATAATTATCACAAGAGCACCATACCGGAAAGCTTTTATATGTTCATGATGTAACTAATTTTGAAAACAGCAGGATGTATAGCTACTATATAGCAGGATGTATATAGCTACTATATGAGTAGTCTTTGACAAAATTTCACAGAATAGCATGGCAAACTAGAAATATCTGTAACCCCTTTTCCAATGGAACTCCTAAGCTACTATATAGGAGTTCATGACAACTTTTTTTGTCAGCTTTGTTGTTCCTTATGTAGCAAGGGTTGCTCTTTTTTATGGAACAATTTTGTATAAATTGGCTCAAAGATCCAAACTCATATAAGAAATGGTGTCTTGCTGGGTGATGAGGACAGCAACATCACTGTGCCCTATGTACCTGCTATTATACACAGCAAGAAAATAATTTCAGGATAATATTTGCCTGTGTTCACATAGCTGTTGTATCTCCATTAGAGCAAAGAAAAACACCTACTTTTCATATATTCCCTGCTATTTCACAGTTGCTTCTCTTATATACTGTGTTGCTTCACTTTGAATAGACAGAGTGCTGGCAGCCTGATGGACATGTCACTGCTGAAAGGGGACAATTCTTCTCCGATCTTCCACTTGGTCAGAGGCTCCCATTTCTTTCCTAGTAGCATTGCTGCAAATCATATCTCAAGAGTGAGAAGTTTCATAAAACTCTTCACTTTTTTTGTTGTATTAGTTAAGAGAAGACTCAGGTTATTTTTGTTGCTGGGCCATGAGATAAAGGAAATCATGACTACAGGTAGAAACAAGGAAGGGCAAGGAAGATGATTTCCATAGTGGGAATCCTTAAAGAGTGACCTTTCTTTCGGCCTGAGGTTGTATTCTTCAGCTTGGCTGCGAAAGGGGAGCAGTCTGTGCTCAAAATTTAAAATCTATTTGGTTTAAATCTCTGTGATTTGAAATCTCAGTGTCTTGGATAACAGAAACTGGGACTCTATATTAATCAGAAATGTGACCCTGGCCTGGAGCTAGTTCATAGCATAATTGTGTCTAGTTGTCATGCTAATCTGCATTTTATTAAAAATTGGTTACTTGTCATATGCAAGACATTACCCTATAGTATATCTTATAGCAATGATGAAAGAAAATATTATTAGCAATATTCGTTGTAATATTAGTTGTTTTTCATAGTTGAAGTAGCCCTTCAATGCCATTTGCTTTGGTTGAAACATTAAAGGGTAATACTAAATATGAGAGTTACCGAATTAAAGTCAATTCTAAGCCCTCCAAAAATCACTTTCACGTCTTATCTTAAGTAAGACAATATAATTTCAAACACATAGTAACAATTTGGCTTTTGAGAGTAAGCTAAAAGTCAATTTGCTGAAAAGATTCCATCTAAAGAAAGAGATATTTTCTATTCAATATTTTCAGAGATGACATTTCATCTGCTGTTTCTTTATGAGTGTGAATGAATACTAAAATTTGAAAGACAAGTTTTGAAGGGAGGCTTTTTTTCCTTATGTTGGAGGAATTTGGCTGTTAGATAAAAGGAAACATGGCATAAATATAAAGAAAATAAAAGAAGGAAAAATCCCTTTGCTTGAAAAAGAACTTTTGTATGTGAAGTATACAGCCAAGCTTTGAAACCTATGATGCATTTGTGAGTAAGGCATTATGCAATGGTGTAACTCATGAAGTTTAAATATATAGCTACTACAGTAAAACTTGCTTCTATATTACTGCTCTGTGATGTTCTGTTTCCTGAGAATATCTGAAAGTCAAATTCACTCTAAAGAGATCTTAAACCATCATCTCTGCTTATATAATTTTCTACCAAAGCTTTCTGCAATGCAGACTGCTTCCCAGAGTCTTGCTTCTAAATGAGCACAGGGGTTAGTTGACACTAATATTTGAGGGGCAGGAGTAAAACATGGTACCTCTTGACACATCCTGTATAACTGCACAGTGAATTTTTATCTGATGAATACTAGCATTATGTGAAATACTCATAAGGAATTCTGAAATTACTTGGAAAGGAGCAGGTTTCAATTATCAAGGTAAATCTGCTCCTGAAAGTGAAAGATCTAGCAGAATTAGTTTATGCGTGGGTTTTTTTCCCATTTAATCAGGCAAAATATGACATATGTCAATAGGGCTCAAATGGGTATGATTGCAAACCTCAGAGAAAAACATACCAAAAGCTATTCCATGCAAAATGAAATAAAAATTCCTCGTTTTTACTTTACCCTTGTACATTCTGGTTTTATGAATCTGTATGTAAAGTTTTTATATGATAAAAGTGTGGCTATACAGTCAGATAATTAAAGAATTTAATTTTTAATTTACAAACAAGGGCAAAAAATATTGCCCTTTACAAAGGCCACATAAATCAATTTGTGTGAAGATAATTTTTAAAAATTTCAGATAGAATCTGGACTTAAATATCTTACTTGTTAATGCTTATAACTATGATTTATTAAAGTATAAACAAATATAACTATATTTATGAAAATAACACATGTAATGTGCTTGCTCACAGCCAGAAATTAACATTATAGGAAAATTTGCTGGCTCCATTGGGTTTGTGACTGCTCTCCTCTATGTTATAAATGGGAAAGTCTGAGCCAAGTCGATCTTAGTCATAACCAACACAACATAATAAAAATGTCAGATGTAGGAACCGAAATTCTCATGAACAAAATATCTGTGGTAGGAATCTGGGAAGAACTTAAGAGGTACAGTAAATATGCCTGTTTGATAGTTGCCAGCTCAGTGCTTCAGCATGCTTTGCATGAGAACAGTAGGAATAAACTGATAATGTGCAACTTGTACCAGTCCTGAGAACTCTTTTCCATACCATGGCTGGTGCTAATCTAGCGATCTTTGGAGTTACATCCCATGTAACCTGGGATGACATGACCTATTGAGCATAAACTCTGAAAGAATGAGCTGTAGACAGGAAATGATTGAAATCAACGGGTTGCTAATTTTAATCAAGAGCCCTGAAGATGTTCTTGTAGAAGGATTTGAAAGTGTCTGGGGAAGATGGGAGACATGGAAATTTGTTGTCTGCTTACCCAAGGACAGAAAACTTTTGCTAAAGTTGTTAATGGAGTACTATGTTTATGAAATCTTTTCCATTTCTTCTATTACTTTCAATCTGCATCTGTGAAAAGAGCTAGAAAAAGTTAAAGAGTATAGAGTTAGTAAAATTGCACCAGACACAATTTTTTCCATGGCCGTGAGTAGTAAAAGATGGCATAACCTTCCCTGGGGCCTTTCTCTGTTTACAAAAAGGACAAATGGTAAAGACATATACCAAGTCACTGTGCTTTTGGAACTATCCAGGTCAGTCTCAAAGCTCTGATATGCACAAAGTAACAGAAATAATATACATTGTTTTGTAGTTCCATAATATACAATAATTGTATAATAATATATATTGTTATTTATAATTGTATATTTTGTAGTTGTATTTATAATTATATAATAATACAATTTATAATTGTATAATAATATACATTGATTTATAGTTTCTATAGCAATATAATTCCTTAAAGTGTCTTCTGGAATCTTCAAAGGCTTTGTTGAACAGGATATAGAAGATCTTACTATTTTTTCCCACAGGAATTGTCAGTGATATATTTTTTCACTCTACAGGGTATTTATTTGCTGGTGTTAAAAAATTAGAGAAAATTTGTTCAGAATATTTTTTAAGCAACACTTAAGACATATTAGCGATTAAATAGTGTATTGCTATGAATTTATGTTGAAGTCACATAAACAATTTGCTCAAATTTGTTTTGAATATGAAACTGCATTTTATATCTCGGAACATAAAAGATACTGGAAGAATTCATATAAATACCCATTTTTTAAACATAGATTTTTCTCAAAATGCAAAATAATTCACTCCTTGTTAATGCCATTTTTTTGTCCATACTTTGCGAAATAAAAGGTGCTTTTGAATATACCAGGAAATAAAAATCACCTTTTTCACATCATAGAGAAGACTGGTTGTGGAGATGACCTTTACCTTAATTTATCTCCTATTGATTAGCATACCTAGATGTAAACATGAGTGTTACAGTAGATGGAGGACTATTAAATAGCATGCATATCCTGTTCAGTCTTGAGGTAATTGGAAAAAGCAGGTCTTTAGCAGAAGTGACAAATGTATTCATAAAAGAATGATCATGGAATAAATCCAGAACAATTTCACAACTATTGCTGGAAACATTCTCTCTCACTGCTGAGAAATCAGAGATGCTTGCTAAAAATCTTTACGCTGAATACCTTTGTATGAGCTCTTTTTCTTTCCTGCTGCACATGTAGAAACCCTTAATTTGCAGCAGTTGTATCAAAACTCATGGAAGTCAGCCAAGAGCTTAGCCATTAAGTTCAATGGAGGTTGGACTTGGTCTGTAATTTTAAGTAATTCAGTGTTAATATTTCTACTTTTGGTCTGTTGATGTTCTTCTTAATTCTAAGCAGAGAAGTCTACATTTTATATTGAATGAAGTCATATTTGTTCTTTTCTCTAGGACAGTGGTAATTGGCAGTCTTGTCCATCTCATCCTGGAGATACTGCTCTGAAATATTCCCTTTTTAATGACCTTCGGAAGTGTTAATAAGATGCACTTTGGGACTGAGGTACAGTGTAATTGGAAATTCAAAGTGGGTAGACCTATATGATAAAAGTACTAGTGATGGGAAAATAAGGCAAGAACTAGCTAGCACTGGTGCTGAAGACATTTTTAAGTACATAATGAGGCAGACAAACTATTGACTGTGAAAAGAAAAGCTGAGACTCTTGGAGGTGAGAAAGAATGTAAAAAACTAACCTGTGAACACTGGTCATTGTGGTGTGGTGGTAATGGAGTTCTTAAATAGAGAGATTGAAGGCAGTTCTTTCTTTTAAAGAAGAGTGGTTTCTAGCACTAACAAGTTTCACAGCTCTCCCTGAAGTAGATCTTACTTGCTGACTTCAAAGTAAAAATAAATTTTCATTGGTGTCAGTGGTAAACTCAATTAGAGCAGTAGCTTTGCTTTCTTGTGAGAATGCTTTTTACAAAATAGTGCTTTTAACTGTAGCAGACTTACAAGCAGCAGCCTTCTGTCAATTACTGAGTCGTAGCAGCCGGGTTGAAATGAACCAGTTTTGAAATTTGGATCTATTCTGATATATGTCAGTAGCAAAGAAATGGAAAAGAGGAAGGGTTTCAAACATGATCTCTAAAATGTGCTATGTATTCAATGAAACCCTTTTACTATGTCTCACCCATCAAGTAACAGGAGACATTATAAACAAAAAGTGAGAAACAAGGAGTGCTGACTCAATTACTATTCTGTTAGAAAAGCCTCCTCCAGAGTATGAAATACCTCATATTATGGTCACCCCAGTCAGTTATTCTTTATGCCAATCATAATCCAAGCTATGTCTGCCCAGATTCTTTGCTATATGTAGTCAGATAAATATTATTTTTACTGAGATCTCAAAATCCAACCAAAAGAAGAAAAGCTGGAACTTTTTTTTTTTTTAATACAGTCCTGTGCCCTGAAGTCAAAAAAGTAGCAAAGTACCAATTAATTACTACCTTTGCTACTGTTAGCTACAGAGAAGAGTAGATGTATAGAACTACCTGATGCTCAGGATTCAGCAGCTAGTGGAAATAGTTGCTTTTGCTATTCTCATTAGCACCTGAAAGAGAAGGGCTTGACAACCAGAGAAAAAGGAATTGGAGTTAAAGCCATTTTAAATGACATTTTCTCCACAGCTATAGTAGTACAAGATAGTGAATGCTCTCTAACTAGACAGATGGTGAGAATAAATTCTCCAATTCATTTCTGAATGGAGTTAGGAAGACAGTGAAATCCTGAACAATGCACAAAAAAAGAAGTTACACTGGATAGTATTCACAGATGGATGGAGCATTGCTGCCAGTGGAATAAGGAATGACACTTTATCAGGAAAAGGCAACAATATAACTGTTCCTCCATCCCACCTCATCGGTCTCAGAAAAACAGACTTCCCTTTTTCTCCAGGGAAAACTATAAAGCATTCACATTCTCAAATTCTTTTTTCAGTGATGGAGAACAAATGAACATCGATGTGCATGGTCAAGCTATTCTGAAGCCAGGGCTGTTGGGCTGACATACCCAGAAAACAATTAGCACAAAAGAAGGGATGAATGAAGGCAAATTACATGAACATAACTTTTCCATAGTTTGATCACTGGGATATTCATATATTTGGCATATTTTCTTGTTATTTAAACTGTAAAATATAATGCAAAGTTTTTTCTCTGCAGTTTTGTGAGAATGTTTTATCCTCAGTAAGAGTGCTTCAAGACATTTCATTAGTGTGTCAGGATCTTTTTTTTCAGGTCAGTGTCATTCTGCAGGGATTTTGATTAAAGCTCTTGCCTTGAAAGGCAAAGTAATGTAGTTGCTTCTGTCTTACTGGTACAAAAATTACAGGACAGCTCTGGCCCAATGGGAGCTATGGTAAGAGCTTTCTTGTGTCCAGAAATGAGGAAGAAGACAGAGGTATAAGAAAGCAGAGAAAGATTCTTTTTTACTTCAGTCTGAGAATTTACGATGCTTGGGGTATAAAATTGCCCTAAGGTAAACAATTCCCTTAGTTTGGGAAAAAACAAGCTTAAACTTTGGCTAACAAAATTCCAGATTGTCAACAACCGTCACAGAGAGGCTCTGGTTTTGAGACAGTAATGTGTGTTCATTCACATTAACTGAGATTTGGACTGGTTTGCATTTCTCATCAAAATCTTAGATAGGAAACTCCCAGTAACATCTGCTGGAGAAATAGCTATTCCTATTAATTAATATAATATACTGAGTAAATGAAGGGAAGTATGTGCCTACGAAAATTCTCAAGGAAAACCCATTCTTCTCAACATCAGTTCTTCTATGACATGTAAAATAGACTCAGGGATTGATTTCCATTTAAGATACTCTCCACTGAGGATAACTGGAATTGTTAGCACAGACGTGGTGAAAGGGTACCTTTGGCAGGCAAAGAAAAACAGGACAAAAAGATAGCACTGACAACAGGGAAGATGAAAGGGTAAAAGAAACAAACAGGGCAGATTGGGAGAGTGGGTGGAGAGGAGAAAGATGGGAAAAGTTAAGTGCTTATTATGGATACAAGTGTCTGAGAGATCTGTCTAGGGAAAGAACAGAGCTGAGGGCTCAGGAACAAGAAGGAATTTAATTTCAGCAAGAGTAAAGAACTACTTAATGTCTTGGATAGAAATGGGAAATGAAAGAAAATATATTAATACTGTTGTGGTTTCACAATGGAGAGCTATAAGATATATCTTACAAAATATATGGCATTCATACATTAAAAAAAAAAAAAGAGCTGGGGTGTGTTTGCATAGAGAGAGAGGTGGCTTAATGCATGGCCTTAGCCATGCCGTGGGAGTGTCAGCTAATAGACCACTCAAAATACCAGTGTGTTTTATAGTCCAGAGTGCCTTTTAAGTTCAGAGTCTCTTTTCAGTGAAGTTCCATGAATAACTGCCAAGGTTATTTGTCAAATAAAGGTGAGGTGAGTATTCACAGTGCATCTACTAAGCTTTTTCTTTAAAAAAGAACCCAAACAAGCAGATGAGAAAAATGCATAAAAGACAAGATGCTGTTAAAATTCTGTTATGTTCTTTCAGACCTAGACTGCAGTTTATCCAATAAAGAAAATTATATGCTAATGCATATTTTTTCCTGCTTTTTGGCAAAGAGCAAGCTGTTAGTTAAATATCTGATCTGTTCCCTTGTCAGTAGAAAGCATGCTGCTTTTGAAGGCAGATGGATCTAACAATCTAATAAGATTTTCTGGTCATTAGCTAAAATAATTGTCACAAATAAATATTTCTATAAACCTACAACTATTTCAGATAATGAAACATAATGACCTTATATTTAATGTTAGAAATATGAAGTCATTCACTGAAGTGAAATTTCTGTTGGGTTCCTTGTGGGTTCTTTGTTGATCTACCTCAGATTCATACTTTGCTGCTGCTTTCAGGAAAGTAAGTAATGCGCTGATCTCATGTGTATATTGCCTTATTTTGAGAGATTGCTTACAATATTCTTATCTCTATAATGTAAACCTAAAAATTATTTGTGGATTTTTAAAGTGTTAGTATTTTTTTTTTTAATTCAGATATCAGTATTAATGCATGTTCTTAATTTATTTCTTAGAACACCCCTTTATACTAGCTTGTTTATTTCAGTGAGGATTAGCCAGCAAAACAGTTGAAATAAATAAAAGAGTTAAGAATTAGTTTTATTTTCATTAAAAAAACACGAAACACCATACGCCAGGGAACTAGATGTCCCAGATGATCCAGAACTTCTTAATTCAGACCTGATTGTTAGTGTTCATAAGCTGTCACCCCTCAGTAATCTACCTGAGATGAAAGTGGCAATGTTCTCTTTCAAGATGTGACCCCACTGCACCCAGCGGAGCTCATGCAATCCTGAGCTGGGCTGGAAACTTTGTGGTCAGATGGAAAGAAATTCCCAGGGGATGGTCTGGAGTTCTGCAGACAGCAGCTCCAGTGGCACAGTGGCTGCTGTATTCATCAGCCCCAAAGCTGTGCATCTTCTGTGGTTCCCTGTGCCCAGGTTCAGCCAGCAGCAAGGCTCAGTTCATTACTGTGGATAGTCATGCACATCTGAGTGTGCACAGACAATGGGTCAGCACAGATGGAAGTAAGGACCTACCTGCACCTACATGGATGTATAGGGTAAACATGAACAGTGTGGGCTGCCCAGTGCTGCTTCTCTCCTCCTGCTGGTCAGCACTGAAGTCTGCTAGTGATGTGTTAGTGGTGTGTATATATATATATATATATAGATAGATAGATAGATAGATACATATACACATACATACATATATATATACACACACATATATATGTACACATACATATATATACTTCCACACATATTTATACACACACCAACTTCTGACCTTAGCCACTCAAACAGGTGAGTAGCTGGCCTCAGATCCCTGGTCTTCCAGTTGTTTGCATCTGCCCATTTGAATGTCCTGAGCTTTGCAGCCTCACTCCTGTGGTTGGTACTCAGACCTCTACACACACATGCAGAGTCAGGTGTTTCTGGTGAATTGTCCCAGCTCTGTGGGAGTAGAAGCAAGGGAGTTTCTTTCCCATTAAGATAGGGCCAAGTGAATGATTTTTTATATACCTAGACACACATAGGAAGTTGACAAGCCCCAGGATTTACTGTGAATAATTCCCTTGTGCTGTGAAATATACCAGAATATGTACTTTTCCACTTTCCCAGAAATGAAATCCTGACAGTGTGTTGAAAAAGGTTCCTTCTAACATGGAACTCTATCTTGCTAAATGGCTGTGAAGCTGTGTATTCTGAAAAGCTGAAAAAAGATTTTACACATGACCATATTATTTATCAGTATCTGACATTCAACAGAATGTCTTATAGGTCCTTGTCTAAAATGGGCACACCAACTAAATTTCAGATTATTCTGCTGGTGAATTGATCACATTTCAAAATGTGCTTCTGTGTCTCTTGTTTGTTAGTCTGGATCTTTTCTCTCACAAACACTATGAAATAAACTCATCTTGAATTTACACAGCGTCTCACAGAAAAATGTGAAGTGAATGCTAGTGAGAAAGCAATAAACTCAAAGTGGCAACTTCATTTTAGCAGTATGTTGTGTATTGGGATGTTTTATATGCCATTAGTGTACATACCTACATATTCTTTGTCTCCCCATAAAACGGATTTTACTCCAGCAATAGGATTATAGCAGCATATAATTGCTAAGATGGACATACCTTGTTTAGCTATAAACTGTCTTCTTACATAATTTCAGGAACAAAATGCAGAAATAGTGTATACTTAGCAGGCCCATTTTTATGTTTTCCTTCAGCAAATAGTTTACAAGCTGCTAACATTTCAAGGCTCTTTTTTTTTTTCTACGTAAAGCAATTTTAGAGAATCTGCTCTAGGTTAAGACTAAGGAATGCCAAATGACAAAAAAGGCCTCTTGAATTAAATGAATATTGCCACATTTCATTCAGACTAAAGTAGCAAGATTTCTTCAGTTTAGATTGAAATCATTAATGCTCCCTTGTTGACAAAAATTTTACTTCAACTATCTATGAAGCTGATTTAATAGAAATAGCATAAAAATAGAAAACCAAATTAGAGTATATAACTCACCTTGACTCATTTTTGCTACAATAATAACATTTTCATGTCATATTGCAGCTGGTTATTGAAGCTTGGTATCTTTTTACTGACAGAGTTGTGTAAAATTTGACTGGTTTTACACAGGTAATTAATCAAACAAATGCCTTTGTTTTCATGTTTTCCCATGGAGACACTGAATTTATCTAGTTTTCATAAAATGGGATACTAATATAATCAACCTGTAGGCTATTTTAGTTTACTACACCTTAAATAATTGGTCTTTGCCTTTAAAAATTTGCAAAAGCAAGGCTGAATTATGAGTAAGTAGGATTGCCATACACTAGGGATTTAATGTAATTCTTTATAGCTTTTAAATCAATTGGATTAATTATAATAAATGGGTTAGTTGTGTCTTATCCTTTTCTGTCTCCCTTCTGTGCTTCCCTTTTCTGTCTCCTTCCCTATTCTCTCCCCATCCATTTGGCTGATGCCCTCTATTCTTTCTCTAGCCCTCACTCTCCTTTATTCACCTCTTTTATTTTTATTCCTGAGTTTCCCTTCTTTCTCATCATTCCCTGTTTTACTTTTTTCTTTTCCCTCTGTCTGTATTTCTAGCCTTGATTGATTATAATTATTAAAGTTTAAGCGATTTTCTTTCAAAGAAATCTATTTGGATTTAAGTTGTATAGCACTGCTTCTTCCTTTCATTTGCCAATTGCTTTTTAATGCAACAAGAGCATGTGGCTAGGGATGGAATTTAGCCAAGGTTTTGGACCCCATTTTTGTGTGAGTTGGCTGTGCATGTAATAATATAATATCTACTGTTCACATGGCTGCTTATATAGTAAAAATTGTGTTGTGCTGTAGGAAAGAATAAAAAAAAATACAGATTGATTATTTTATGGTTCTATATGTGCATAGATCTTTGTGTGACAGAAATGGACGACTCTAGCAATTTCCATTATAAGATCTGATATTCAGTTTCTCCTGTTTTTCCTGAATTATATGTATTTAGACTGAATTTTGCCATGTTGGACAACACAAGTAACACTTCCCCCTTGCCAGAATGACTGACTACGCCATAAACTGCTATTTAAATTAACTAAATCTATTTTAAATTGCAGAAGATTAGTTTCACAAATTTTATGTGTTGCTGGGAAAAAATTAATAGACTCATAGAATGGTTTGGATTGGGAGAGACCTTAAAGATCATCTAGTTCCAACCTCCCTGATGTGAGCAGGGAACCTTTCACTACATCAGGTTGCTCAGAGCCCCATCCTACCTGGTCTTGGTGATCTCCAAGGGATGGGGAGCCCACAGCCTCTCTGGACAACCTGTTCCAGAGCCTCACTATCCTTGCAGTAAAGAACTTCTTCCTAATATCTAATCTAAACCTACCTTCCTTCAGCTTAAGACCATTCTGCCTTGTCCTGCAGCTACACATCCTTGTGAAAAGTCTCTCTTCGGCCTTCTCTTAAGTCCCTTCAGGTACTAGAAGGTTGCTGCAATTGAAGTACAATTTTTTTTACTTCAACCTAAAGAAAAAATTCTTTAACAGACAAGTAAAAAAAATGCTCAAGCTCGCTAGAAGGTGAACATAAAGGTGAACCAGATTACTGCAGATTTGATTAGCTTTTGACAATGACATCTGCCTACAAAGTAGACGTCTTGCTATTATGTATTAAGGAGCAAATTGGTCCATCCAATATAAAATCAGATTCAATTAGTGGAGCTAGCATACAGACCAGGGATCTGGGAATAATCCCTTGGCATGTTTTGATGTGAGTAAAGTGTAAGAACAGTTATCAAGCTGACATTTGCAGATTTCCTTACCTTTTATCTTCTTTTGTTTCTCCCTGGTGGGGTATAGTAGAGATCTGCCTTAATGCCAGTGGTGCCTAGCCCTGGCAAAGAGATGTGATTCCTCCATCTTGGAATCTGTACGTTGTACATTTACTCTAGTGTTACTCCAGGTAAAGCTGAAATTACTACAGGGAGGCTGAAATGACTTTACTTGTGCTATAGAGGTTGGTAGTAAGTGGTAGTGAAATCAGGCCAAAGACCATTTTCTCCCAGGAAATGTTTTTTACAGAATGTAACTGAGCCACTCATTTGCCTATGTGATTTTCAGCCTTTAACAGAGACAATCATTTTGGGTAACTGATATTGCCTTCACATAGTTTTTCCGACTATTTTGTTATTTCTGCTGTCCTAGTAAAATTTCTTCATTAACCTTTTTCTTAACAGATAGGAAACTGGCAGTATAGTCTCAATAACATTTGTTTCAGTCTTACATTATTGTGACATCTGGGTACATGTACCTTTTAAAGAGTGCCGAGGTATTGGATACAGATTGCTTTGATAAGCAAATAGCAAGCAAACTCATTAGAAGAAAGCCACTCATAGAAGCAGAAAGCTCTACTTGCCCTTGCGAATAAATACTGCAGCACAGCATGGCATTCACATTGCTTCCAGTACCTGAACTAGCTCATATCAAATGAGGTCAAGTTGTTCCAATATTACACTGCAATCTAGAGTGAGAACATATGTCTTTGTCTATATCTACATATAACACAGATTTTGCTGGCTGGACATTCTTTTTCAGGGTGAATATCTCACTGGAATTTTTAATCTTTTTAGCTGTTGAATTGCTCTTTTTCCACCTCTGCAGTCTAAACTGTTTCACAGAGAATATTGTTGACTCTCAGCAAACTTTCTAGGCAGGTTCCAGCTACCTGTTGCACTGTTTAATCTAGTTTTGGTAGTAGTTCTTCCGTTGATAGGTTTTGACACACTCCACATTACGACATTCTTTGTCCAGGCTTTCATTTCAATAATAAATCTACATATAAGTTTTAGCCATGTTGGAGCCTATGACTTGTTTATAGTTTTTTCTCTCCCACCTAATCATCAATGCTTATCTGACCTTCCTCTTTTTATTCTGTCTTGTAGTTCAATTTTTTAATCAACCCTGCAGTCTCTGGAGGCCCTATATTTCCATATTTTCTTCAATAAACTCAATTTTTTTCTCTTTGTCACTGTCCATGTGATATCTACAGCATCACCACATATTTTTTTAGAAATGGATCCAAGTGTGTAATGGTAAAGGTGTCTAAATTTCATGGAATAAATTTGCAATTGCTGTAAAAGAAGTTGCAAAGCTCCTTCTGTGTCATTAAGTGTCTATTTAATATTTCCAGTAACCAAAACCTAATGTAGTCCTAGCATGACCAATCCTCACAGCTTTTAGTTCACAGCTCCTGCTCTTCAGGAAGGAATCAGTCTCCCAAGCCTTTATCATTCAGAGATTTAAAAAAAAAAAAAAAAGCAAGCTGCAAGGCAACTGATATTTATCATTGTAACAAGGAGATATTCTATTAGCTAGTAGGTTTTTAATAACATTTATGTCAGGACAATTTATTTTTATTTGGCAGGTTGGTGTTTGGGGGGTTGTCATAGAACTTATGTGGTCTTGGCTGAGAAGTCAGTGGCTCAAGGAGCTTTCATTCTTAGAGTATCAAAAATGCAAGACTAAAGCAAGTAAATTAGCTTCAGCACTACAGGGTCACCAAGATGCAGCACAAGGACAAAGTTACCTGGGAACAGAGACCTGTGAAAAACACATTGGACCTAGCAGTTCCCTATAAATCAAAGGACCTTACAAACTTGGGGTAAGAGAACTGGCAGAGCATATGGTGTGTTTATTCTCATCTTGTTCATACACAGATTCATGTGCTAGCATTTCTTAGGTAAAAAAAAAAAAATCTTGAGCTCTAAAGCAGAGAGGAATAGGCAGCAGTTCTGGCAGTTGCCTGCTCTTCTGGCCAATTCTCTGTCTGGAGGAGGTACTTTTTGTTGCTAGGCAAAGCCTGAACATGCACTGCAAAAGTTGATCTCTGGAGATGCAGGTGCAGTGGACAATGGGAGAAGAAGGTACCTTGGAGCAGAAGAGGAACCTCGCCTGTACTTGTAGCTAGTTATCTTGGGAGTGCACAGCAGGTTTTTCAGATTTTATTGTGGCTTGGGAGAGCTCTGAAATTTCTTGTACTAAAAAGAAAGGCTGGAGGAAAGAGTTTATCCTGCAGAACCTTGGTGGGTAGAAGAGTGATTCTGTATTTTAGCTCATCTCCCAGTAAATGGGTATTTTCCCTCCATAAGATTAACCACTTTTGTTTACTGAAGTCTAGTTTTAACATTGAAAGCTTGAGAGACAGGCCTCTAATAACAGCTGTGAAATGTTTAAAATAATGTTTTATAAATAATGCGCTGCCTGGACCATCAATGGCACAACCCTGAACATGACTGAACCCGGTGAATCGGAGAAATACCTCGGCCTGCAGATTGACCCCTGGACTGGGCTAGCAAAATNATTCTGCAGGCGCAACTTCGGAGTGGGAAGCACCAACCCTGAAAACTAAATTTCCAAAACCGTGCAATTGGAGGAAGAATGAATTTAACAAACGGACCAAATTAGTGTCCCAAGGCCGCGGAATTGTAAATTTTGAGGGAGATAAAATTAGCAACCATTGGCTACAATATTACAAAAGCATACCTCACAGGAAGCTCCTCACTGCATTACAACTCAGGGCCAACGTCTACCCCACGAGAGAATTTCTAGCCAGGGGTAGACAGGATAAATACATCAAGGCATGTAGACACTGCGACACGGACAACGAAACTTGCGCCCACATCATCGGCGACTGACCAGTGATGAGGATGCTCGAATCAAGAGGCACAATCATATCTGTGAGGTGCTTCTTGAGGAGGCAAAGAAGAAGGACTGGGTAGTGTTCAAAGAACCGCACCTGAGGGATACCAACAAAGAACTGTACAAACCAGATCTGATATTTGTGAAGGACACCCGTGCACTTGTCGTGGATGTGACGGTACGATACGAAGCAGCCAAAACATCGCTGGAGGAAGCTGCAGCAGAGAAAGTGAACAAGTACAGACATCTGGAAGCCGAGGCTCGTAACCTCACCAATGCAAAGGACGTTGTTTTTATGGGCTTTCCCCTTGGAGTGCGGGGGAAATGGCACTAGGCGAACTTTGAACTTTTGGGAGCTCTTGGCCTTTGTAAATCAAGGCAAGAGAAAATCAGAAGGTCTTTATCCAAGACAGCGCTCCTGTCATCTGTGGACATTGTACATATGTTCGCCAGTAGGGCCAGAAAAATATGTAACTCAGAGTAGGCGATTATATTTTTGTAATGTTTATATTTTCTTACTGTTTTTATTTTGTAACTTTTTGTAGCTTTTTATAGGATTTTTGTAATTTTTGCTTGTTTTAACTATTTTTCAATATTTTAATAAATAAGATGGTAGCTAGGGACGTAGGGCAGCCACAAGCCAGTTAGGTAGCTGATAGTGAGTAGGGACAAGACTTTTTATTTCATAACACGTCAATTAGCACCCGAATTGGACCAATTAACCAGACTTGTCCAAGGTGGACAGGCCACCTTTACTTAACTCGGAAAGGGAACATATATAATTTATATGTGTTAGAAAAATTAGCTCCTCTCCCAGTAAATGGGTATTTTCCCTCCATAAGATTAACCACTTTTGTTTACTGAAGTCTAGTTTTAACATTGAAAGCTTGAGAGACAGGCCTCTAATAACAGCTGTGAAATGTTTAAAATAATGTTTTTCACATATTATATGGAATAAATGTACATGTACAGAATACATTTAATCACGATTTTTACTGTTTTGTAGATAGAACCTAGAAATTCAGAAAGCTGAAGGACACAAATTAAGTTAAAGTAAATAAACAATATTAATATTTCCCAGTTTTAAAGTAATTTTTCATGTTTCAAAGACATCTGGTATTGTTAGATTGAACTGGTCATTTTACTTCCATTAGAAAAAAGCTATTGAAGATTCATTACAGGAGTGCAGGGAAGAAGTAATTTTGAATAAACTAACTGCTGAAGCAAATTATAGAACAAGTAAAAGGCAAAGGACATCTAAAACAGGGAAGGTTGTCTAGTGGCTTATGCGTTAGACTTCACATAGAAAGGACATGTCTTTGGTCTGGAATATATCCAGTATAGAGAACAAGCACAAACTCTCCTAGATAGAGGTACTACTGAATGGAAGAGAAAAGTATACAAGGGCACATATGTGAAGCAGAGTGAGGCCAAACCCTTCACAGTTTATTGAGCCAGGTACAATGTCTCATGTATGTACCTGTTTAAACCTTTGGCACCCACCTAGCAATAAAAATAACCCCTCAGCCTGAATAAGATGCCATTATCTGACTGGAAAAACAGATAAAGATCTTGCAACTACTTATAATTCTGACTAATCACCAACATATGAATGGATTAATATTTGGAGATAAGTGAACTAAGTTAAGGGTTTTAATAATAACCTGTAAATATTTTAAAGTGCTATAGATTATCTCAGATAAATGTTCTACATGATTAAAGCATTAAACTAATACTGCATTTTCCATGCATTTTTGTACTCTTGCATTTTGACAACTAGGTTTTTTCAAATTTTAGTATTGACAGTTGCTTTTTAAATGCACCCTCATATGAACATTTAGGTTTCCTAATGTTTCCTAGTGTTTCCTAATGTGTACCAAATTTCTCATCCACAGAGCAGGAAATATTTTTCAGCTAATGTTAGCTTTGCATGACTTGCCAAGGATCCTTAATGAGCTGAACCCGAAGAGCATTTTTTGGTGGTCATCCCATGGAAGCAATGTAAATGTAGACTGACTTAGGGCTGCTGTTTTTCAGAATTTCACACCCTCTCTGAAGTCTAAGTGCCTGAATAGGGTTCTCAAGGAGGTGCCTCTTTCAGCCGAGAAACTGCATTCATGAGTCTGGGTGTGTGTATTGGGTTTGTGTGGCCAGGTTTTGCGAGCGGCTTGGTACAGGAAGCAAGCTGCCAGAAGTTTCCTCCATGTCCAACAGAACCAATCCCAGCTGGATCCGAGACCAACGTGCCACAGGCCAAGGCTGGGCCAATCAGAAAGGATGACATATTTAAGAAGAGAAAAAAAAAGTAGTTGTGCAGATGTAACTGTGGCCAAAGAAGAGAGGGGTGAGAACATGTGAGAGGAAGAGCTCTGCAGACAGCAAGGTGAGTGCAGAAGGAGGGGCAGGAGATGCTCCAGGTGCCAGAGCTGAGATTCCCCTGCAGCCCCTGGTGCAGCCCATGGAGAGGCAGCTGTGCCCCTGCAGCCCATGGGGGACCATGGGGATGCAGAGATCCACCTGCAGTCCATGGAGGAGATCCACACTGGGGCAGGTGGATGTCAAGAGGAGGCTGTGACCCCATGAGAGGCCTGTGCTGAAGCAGGCTCCTGACAGTGGCCTCTGGACCCATGGAGAGAGGAGCCCATGCTGGAGCAGATTGCCTGTTAGGGCTTGTGACCCCATGGGGTACCCACACTGGAGCAGCCTGTCCTTGAAGGACTGCACCCCACAGGAGCGGCCTCCTCCATAGGAGTGACCCACTCTGCAGCAGTTTGTGGAAAGCTGTCTCTTGTGGGATGGACTCACATTGGAGAAGTTCATGGAGAACTGTCTCCCATGGGAGGCACCCCACAATGGAGCAGGGGAAGGACTCCTCTCCCTGAGCAGCAGCAGAAACCATGTGTGATGAACTGACTGTAATCCCCATCCCCTGTCTGTCTCCACTGCTGTGGGGGATGAGTTAGAGCTGAGAAGGAGGGAGGGGTAGGGGTAAGGTCTTTTTAAGGTTTTATTTTATTTCTCATTATTCTACTATGATTTGTTAGTAATAAATTCAGTTAATATCACTAACTCTAGTCTGTTTTGCCCATGATGGGATTTGATGAGTGATCTCCGTCTGTCCTTATCTCCACTCATGAACCCTTTGTTGTATTTTCTCTGCCTTGTCCAGCTGCAAGGGGCAAGGAGAGAAATAGACCAACTTTGGCAGGTGTCTGGAATCTAGCCAGGGTCATCCCACTGCAGCCTGCCAGCAGTTTTCCAATATTCCATTATGGTCTTCTCAGGAAGAATCTGCTTTCTGCCTTCATTTTCTCAAACAATCTAACTTGTGAAAATTTATCTTCAAACCAGACACTGTGTATTTATAGCAGCATGATGGTTTTCCTGACCTTTGGTTGGGAATCTGATATCTGAATTCTCTTCATTTTCTGGACTTTTAGATCCTTCCTACATGATAGGATCATCATTTTCCCTTCTGATTTTTTTTTTCCTTGAACCTGAAATTCTTATTTCAGGTCATCTCACTTGAACACTTTCAATCCAACCATTCATGCTATAATATATTAATGGAAGGACACATTTAGCTCTCCAGAGTTGTGGATTTGAAAAGTCTTGCTAGACTTTGTATCATATCAGGTACAGGAATAGAAGGTACAATTTGTACACCTGAATGTGGCCACTAAATAATCTGCACTTTTTTTTGGCCTTTTTATCACTCAATTTAAAGAAAATGAAGGTGCCAATTACTTCTGTCTTTATCTTCCTTGTGATATGATAGCAGTAAAAAGAAACTGTCATTACTGAAAGATTCGTAACAGTATTTTTCTTGTTTTAACTATCAGTTATTCTTTACAAGAGAGTAGATCAGTTCATTAGTTTAATTTCTGTACATAGTCTTTGGTTTAACTTATTATACAAAAAAATTCTATTAACAAATAGATTTATTCTTTCCAGGGATAATTGAGGGTTTTGCTTGAAAGTTTGGAAGGCTACAGTCTATTATCTTGTATGAAAACAGTTATTAACTGCAAAGCTTTCAGGCCTGATATCTGACCACTTTAATTGTCACTGTAATTGATTTTACCTTTGTTTGGCATTGTGATTGCTTTGCAATTTGTTGATAATTAATGGCTGTCCTCTGGTTACCCTGCTTGTTTAGGTCTAAGACATTAACCAGGCTTACTTTGACTCTGACTTGTCCTAAACAATGTCAAAAACCATTTAGTTCAAATTTAACATATGGGGAAAAAGGAGACCCAGTACATTCATGTCGTTCTCAGCCTCTCAGCTCAGCAGATGGAGAGCTACAATAGGCTTTGCAGAATGCCTGTTTTCTTTTTTAAAGAGATGCATGGGGACTTAGCTTTCTCTGCTTTTTGAATGGCCTACATCATTTACCTTGCATTTTTACCTTTGGCATGGCAGTAAAAAAAACTTCTATGCACAAGCCACAGGCAAATATTTGTGGCCTTATGTATTTACCTAATATTCCTTTTCTTGCCTAAAGCTGAGATGTTAAAGTTGCCTGAGCCTAATTCTGAGTTTAAATTAAGATTAATCTGAGATTATGATTTTGTTTGTTTTTTTTTCTTTGTTTGGTTTGGACTTTTGTTTGTTTCTTCTGATTTTTGTTTTGGTTTTGGGTTTTGTTTGGTTTGGGTTTTTGTTTGTTTCTTCTGATTTTTGTTTTGGTTTTGTGTTTTGTTTGGTTTTGTTTGGTTTGTTTGTTTATGTACTCTGTAATCAGATTCTGGGTTTCAGATTGATATTTCTGGGCCCTAAATGTAAGGTTTATGGAGTTCTGAAGGGGGTGCTATCTTTTTTTTTTTTTTCTTTCCAAGTCACTGAAATAGCCCATAATTTCTTTTGCATTAGGAAAATTTCATGTTTCTTTCCAGGTTTCCCAGCTTTAAATTTCTATTTCTTCCACTTCTTATTTCCATGTAGAAATTGAGGAAAATATGATATCAGTATTCCTTGATGTGTGTCCCATTTTCAATCATAAATTCTAAGCTTAGAACCAGTTAATAATCTCCAATGGTAATTTTTCAGCTGTAGCCATCAAAGAAGTGGCTGACTCCCAAAAATGGACCATAATTCTGTAATAATTACTGAGATATCTGTTTGAGCCACTCAAGACATGTTGTATTGCACTGTTTGGTAAGTTGCACTGTTCATGGTTGTTATGGTATCTTCCATTCTCCCCCATCCGTCTGTGACATGGTCGAATCCTCCCTTAGCCCCTCCCCGTCAGCGGTGTCCCATTGGCCCCGGGTCTGTTCCGCCCCTTTCCCTGAGTTTAAAAGTGTCCGCCATCTTCTCTCGCTCTCTCTTTCTCCCCTCACCATGTGGATGACATAATAAGGTGTGGACCATTTTTCCCACAGGAGAAAAGAGCCTCCTTTAATCTTTTACCTTTGTCCTTGTTGAATATCCTCTCTTCCCCAGTCAGGAGCTAGCTGAAAGACCCAGGGTAAGAGAGGATAATTACGACAAAGACACATCAGTTTGTTAAGATAGAAAGGGAAGAGATGCCAACCTTCTTTTGAAGATTTCTTCTTTCTAAGATTTCTCCACATTGACATGTAGTTGATTTTATCACTTTTCAACTTGGTTAGTTGAGTTCCTTCTCATCTCCGTCTCTTCTCTCTGAAGATGCTGCTAATGAAGGCAGGTGTGGTGCAAGTGAACAGGTTTTCACTATTTGTTTTGTTACCTTGGTATCAAAACACACAGTGGAGCCTTGAAAATAAAACCCCACAAGAGAGCCAAGGATTGCAAAACCAAGAAATTACAGAATAAAATCCCCAGATTCTTCTTATCCTGTTAAATCTATTGGTTTTATTTATACCAATGTAATGTCTAAAGCACGAACTAAATACAAATCAGAACACAGATGGATTTTTATTTCTAAATTATTTTGAAAGAATGAAACGATTCTACTGCACAAATATTTGCATTCAGTACAAACAAATGCTGAGTGTTCAGCTATGGAAACTCTAGGAGTAAGCCAAACCACCAAACTTTGCTGCTAATTCTAAGAAATGTACAGTTTCTTCCAAGTGTAAAGTTTTCCCCTAACAGCCTGTACCAAAACTGGAGATGCAGTTCGTAAACACAGACCATGTGCTCAGGCTGATGCGAAGTTTTGTTCACACCCAGAAGTCTGTCTGCAGCAGAGAGAAGATGCAGAATTCTATTGGGCTGCCTTTTTGGGCTAAGGAACACTCACTAGGTGCTGAGCAGCCAGGACTCCCCAGCCAAGGCTGTAAGGGGCCTAGCAGTGTCTGAGCAAAGCTGTGGGGTGTAAAATCTGAAGGCAACGTCTGTTGACTGCAATTTCTGCCTTCCCCAAGACAGTGATTTGGCTGGGGACACCCACAAGTAAGACCTGCATGGTGTAGGCTCCCACCTTTCTCCCATGAGTGACCCAGAGCCCTCTCCCTATGTCTGTTTCCAGGAGACTTGGAAATTGTGTCCCACACCTTTGGTTTTTTTCTGCTTCAGAGATTGCCTGTTCTCTGGGCACTTTCACAGCTCTGTACCTTCCTCCACCACAGAAAATCACTTAGGCTTTCCATTGCCATTTGAACATCCTGCTTCTGTAATTAGTGAGGCAGAGAGCAGGGGAATTGTGTTGCTAATCAAATATGGCCAGGCAAATGTTGAAAAGCATAGGTAATTGGACCTGTTACTGTGTTGGTCATTTCAAAACACACAGGAGCAATTCCAAAAAAATAATTGAGAAAAGCTAGTATGAAACGTCTGAAAATAGTGAATCATGGTATTCAGCGATTTTAGGAAATGGTTGTAAAGGGGAAAATCAAATTTCCCCTTATGAAATAAGAAAATCGATGCACTTTAGAAAACCTGGAATTTTCTTTTAAATCTGCATTTTAATGATGTTGAAATTTTTAATACCAAGTGTCATATCTGTAAAAGTGGTAAATTTCAAGACTGTATTAAAAACTTAGGGGACATTTACTTTGGAAATGATGTATGACATGACCTTCAACTCTTCATGATTTAATAAGAATGCAAGGCTAACTAATTAGACTTCAAAATGACAGATAAGTGCTAATTATAATACCTTTTGGATAGACAATAGAAGGTTTTAAAAATAAATGTTTTAGACAGGTGGTAGGATTTTGCTACTACTAGCAGAAGTACAGACAATGTCTGCTAGAAAAGGGTATTTTTCTCTTGGTCTCACTCAGAAATCATTCTCAAGATTTCTTTCTTTCAAAAGAAGAAGTAGATACAGCTCAGTCTGAGTTCAAGACGCAGTTCTAAAAGATACTGCAATGAGGAAAAAAAAAATCTTCATTATTTCTCATTTCCCAGTTAAAATCTTGTTGAAAACTTTGGGTTTATGTTGTTATTAAACTTAATAGAATTTTATTCCAAATATGAGGTGTCTGATTTTTCAAAGTAATTTGTTTTTCAGAACAAAACTTGCTTAAGAACAATTAGATTACTTTGCAGTTCATGTTTCTACCAGCTATTCACTGTGTGCTGAGTTTCTTGTTTTTTATCATTTATCAAGACCTTAAGTTCAGAAATGTATTTGTTAAATTTGGATAAGTGTGCTTTTGGATTAAACTAAGCAAAACCATCAACTCAAAAAGAGACACTATCAAAAAAAGCCACATCAAAAACCAAACCAAACAACCCCATTACAACTTCTTGCATTTACAGAGGCATATCAAGCAAGGAGAAAACTAACGAAAGATATAATATTCTGCAATCCTACCCTTTCGTAAAATATTCTAGTTTAGTATTGATTTTGCTTGGCAGATTTTGGTATTGGGGGGATGCAGGCATGGCTTCTCTGAGAAGCTGGCAGAAGCTTCCTCCATGTCTGACAGAGCAAGTCCCAGGCAGCTCCAAGAGGGACCTGATGCTGGCCAAGGCTGAGCCCATCAGATATGGTGGTGGGATAACACAGGAAAGGGGAAAAGCTACAGCGCATGAGTGATTGCAACAAAAGGAGAGCAGGGTGAGAGCATGTGAGAGGAACAGCTCTGAGACATCAAGGTAAGTGAAGAAGGTGGGAAGGACATGCTCCAGGCACTGGAGCTAAGATTCCTCTGCAGCTCATGGAGATCTGTCGCGGCGGGCCTTGGGGTGGTGGTGGAGAGCCGCGACCTACTGGAGAAGTGTCCTGGGGAGGACGTCTCTGAGGTGCTGGTCCTCCGGTGCGCTCCCAGGCGGCGAGTGGTATCAGCTCTTTTGTGAGCGCTCCGCTTCGGCCGACGCAGGAGACAGGAGACGGGAGCCGTGTTTGGGGTTCCAAGGTGATGATTTGTTCTTCCAGCCTCGAAGGGGTCCAGGGACGAACTGGCTCCCTAAGTAGGAGGGAGCAGGACAGTTATAGGATAGCCAGAGGGGCGGGGCAGAGCATCAACGAATGGTCTGAGGGCCCAGGGGCGATACAAGGGGGAAAGGGCCAATGGGGTACAACAGATTAACATGTTGCAGCAAAGTCTGTCGGGAGCAGAACTATACTTCAGATAACTAGGAGGAAGGACCTAAGGAGTTGCCCTCCAAGGGATGCCCGAAGAAAGCTGTGATCCCATGGCAGCAGGCTCCTGAAACAACCTGTGTATCCATGGAGAGAGAGGAGCCCATGCTGGAGCAGGTTTGCTGGCAGGATTTGTGACTCCATGGGGACCACAATGGAGTAGACTGACCCCAAAGGACTGCACACCATGGAAGGGATCACCCTGGAGCAGCTTGTGAAAAACTGCAGTCTGTGAGAAGAATTCAGTGTTGGAGAAGTTTCTGAAGGATGTCTCCTATGGGAGGGATCCCACACTAGAATAACGGAAGAGTGTGAGGAGTTCCCCTGAGAAGGAAGAAGTGCCAGTGTGTGATGAACTGACTGCAATGTCCATTCCCCATTCCCTGTCTCATTGGGCCACTGGGTAAGGTAGAGAATTTGAGAGTGAATTTCAGACCAAGAAGAAGGGAGGACTAGGGGAAAGATGTTTCTAAAATTTGTGGGTTTTTTTTTATTTTCTCATTACCCTACTCTGATTTCACTGTTAATAAATTAATTTTTCCCTTAATCAACCCTGTTTTGTCCGTGACAGTAACTGGTGAGGGATCTCACCCTGCCCTTATCTTGACCCATGAGCATTTTTTTATGTTTTCTCTCCCCTTGCCCAGCTGAGGAGGAGAGTAGCAGAACAATTTTGGTGGGCACCTGGGATCCAGTCAGTGTCAACCCACCACAGCGGTAAACAGTTGTTCTGAATTTTTAGACTGATTCATCAAGTGGGCAAAATACTGTGCTCCTGTCTTGGTTTACCACTCTGAATTCCTGTGATGATCAATAATGCTTGTCTAAGCTCTTTAAGAACAGAAAAAAGGTTTGTTAAAGAGCAGAGACCAACAATTTTAGGGGTTTTTGCTGTTGCTTTTGTGAGGGTTTTATTTGTTGTTGAGTTCTTGGGTTGTTTGTAAGAGTGATTTCTATTTACCTTTTATTTCATCTTTCATTCTTTTAACAGGTAATTTTGGAATTTTCTTTCCTGTGCCTTGCTCCACGCAGGAATTTGTTGGACTGGACTTTTTGGATTGATATTTGCTACTCCACTACATTTTTAGATTTAGCATAACCTCCAATGCATACAAGAGGAGTGAAAAGGAAATAAATCAGAATGGAGTTTGGGAATTGGCAAGTGGTGGGTTTTCTACCACTTACTAGACTGACAGCCTGAGAAGAATTTGCTATCTTGCTTTTTCTGAAATCTGTTATTTTGCTATAGTGCTGAAACTAGACGAAAAAGTATATACAGGAAATGTCTATACAGGAAATACAGAGTAAGATAACATGGTAATACTCAACAGTGGATGTGGGTTCCTCTATAAATTTTTATATATTCTATAGTAACATAAACCTACAAACCCATAACCCACTAGTGTGAGATGTGATTTAGTTTTCTCTTGTAAACAAACTCAGTTTGAAGAGATCACCATAGTTTTCTGTACATGTTTTCAGAGTTCTTGTTCCTATTGTATTTTTCCCCTACTATGACCATGCAAACCTCTTTTCATCTACCTTCACATTTGCTGCTATCCTTTTCCTCTTGTCCAAATTTATGCCACCAAGTATACTGCCCACTACTTGCATCTTCTAATTTATTCCCATAATACCAAATTTTCTCATGAAAAGGCCCTCTTTGGAAACTCCCAAGTCTATTTGAGAACTCATAGAACATATCTGAGAACTGAGTATACATAGACTGGAAGAGAATTTACTTCCTTGTTTTGCCCCTGATTATCCCAATCTCATACATACTGTGTTCATTCCTGTACTCCACTTTGGTGTAAATCATAGAATCAGAGTATTCTGAGTTTGAAAGGACACACAAGAATCATGGAGTCTAGCTCTTAAATGAATGTCCTGTATGGGGACTGAACCCTCAACCCTGGTGTTATTACCACTGTGGTCTCACCAGCCAAAATGCTTCTGGAGGTAGTTCCCAGAACTGTCTCCTGTAGAGATGTTTTCTGACACAGAGACCCTAAAAGCTCCATGGTCCTCTATCTGTAGCCTAGTACTAGAAGAACTCTGGTTTAGAGCCCTGAAATGCAAATCTCAGGTGATTTAAAATTATTTAATCTTCAAAAGCTCCCAGAAGACAATTAAAAGCTTTGGGTGACTACCTCAGGAAAAGAGACTCAAGCCAAGTACTAGGCTGTGTGGAAGTGGTGTCTTGTGTGTGGAAGTCAGTCTTGTGGTGGTGCATCCCCCTGCCCTTCTTCCCCCATCCTCGGGCCTGACCTCAGAAGCTCCTGATAAGCCTTGACAGAACTGTCTAAGCAGGGCCCTAAGCCCTACCATGAGCCATGAACCTTGCCATCCAACTCTGTAAAACCACATGTTTGCAAATTCCTATTAATCCCTGCTTTTGCCAATACCTTTGACAGTATTTCTTTAAGCAGCCAAAACACTCATTTGGTGACAAGTGTCTCCAAAAAGGATCTGACGCTCAGTCTGTACGTGATTGACTCTGTACAAGTTGGTCAAAAATGCAGATAACATACTAGATAACTTTATCTGTGTAAATAAAGGCATTGCACCCATCAGAAATTAATAAAGAATATTTAATGTGAACAAATAACAACTCATGCAAAGTTAATTAACCCCTCCCCCAAATTTCACAAACTTCTTTTGTGTGACTCGTCAGTCTGCAAACCATTTCCTCATGTCACCACCATCATACTATACACATTGTTCTTGTCACTCATTATTTAATTTTTTTCTCCATATTTTGCCATAAATTTCTGTCTGCAGCATAATACCTAATTCCAATTAACTAAATTCTTCTTCAAACCTAACATTTTGCAAAAAGGGTGTGCTAATTTGTAAGATTTACTAACACATACCTTAAATATCTTCTCTGAAGAAAATATTTAAACCAGGTTTTGCAATTAAATATATATAACTTTATTACTATCCCAAACAATTAGAAGTAAAAGGAAAAAAAAACCATAAAAACAATCTCTAAAGCCATTCAAAGATGTTATAAATATTTATTTTTATTTGAACTGTAAAAAAAACCAGCACTCAGCATCTTTAAGGGACATTTCTACAATAAATTCAAGAATACTATATGTGTAGAATCCCATTGGAAACATACAAGAATAGTTAATCCTCATTTGTTCATATAGAAAAAAAATCTTGGTGTTTGCACATAGGTTATTGAAAGAGTTTTATGCTTATGGACTTAAAGGCACTTATGGATTGAAGTACAAAAGAAGGAAGATTTAAGATGAGTGAGCAAATTGAGATCGCCATGGCAGAACAAATATCAAAGCAATACCTCTGAAAGTTGTGGGAAATGGACAGAAAGGAATGAAATATTGGGAGACTGATGAGCTGGATATGAAGGGAATGAACAACCCATAAGCCATCTCAAATACCAGCAGGGAAACCTAGAATTAGAACTTCAGGTAGATGACTCCTGTAAAATATAGTAAATTGTGCAGAGAAATGAAAAAAACACAGTCATTTATATCTGGTCTTCTCAGTTCATGAGTTATTAGGTAAAATTATGTTATGGTTTGTAACCTAAATTTCTAAATATAGAAACTATATCAAGTTTACAGAACTCCTCCAGTAGAGATTAGTGAGATGGGATAGCACTCAGGGGAATATTGTATTGCTCTTGTTTCAGTCTTACACTTCATCCAGATCTGCTGGTGCTAGAGATGTGGTACTAGGAGGGATGGGCCTTTAAAAAACACGGTATGCTCATTCTCATGCATTCAAGAGGTGCAATTGTATGAGAGTGTGCATTTCATTATGCTCTGAAGGTAGCTTGCACTGGAATGGGTACTTGCCACTTGAGAGTGAGAGAGTAAGTGTAAAGGTGTATTTTTACACCAGTGTAACTGCATCAAGTGGAGAGGAGAGTGGTGAGAGCATGGCTTTACAGTGTATTTAAACTACCAGCAATAGATTTTTTTTTTTCTGTTTGAAATCCAGATTTAGACAAATGGCAATTGTTTCTGCAAACAATAATTTAACCAGGAAATGTCACATGCAATGTGTCACGAACAACAGCTTTCACAGGTCACTAAGCCCATCCACCTTAGTTCCTGCCTTTGCATGTCAATTAAATCACCTGTGCTCTTTTGGGAGGCAGTATTTATCACCTCTGATGGGCATCTACAATCACTAGAGAAGCGGTAGCAAACACTTACAGCAAGAATGATAATAAGAGGCTTTTGGAGGCTAACAAAAGCCAGTAACATGCAATTTACTCCAATCATAATGCTCTTGGCTTTTGATGTCTTTAAGTCACAGTAGATCCTGCCTTTAATCTCTACACATGTAGCTTTAGCAGCTCTTCTAAGGCGAATATAAATTGAAAGGACAGAAATGCAATACAGGCAGGGGAAAGAGTATGTGATTTATAGGCTCTCAGAATCCTGGGAGTACTAAATGGTTGTTTTACATGGAGAAACAGTGCATACGAGCAGCTAGGCCACTAAAGGGAGACCCAGATAAGAATTACAACATGGGTGATGTGTGAGCTGGCATGGGCAGGACTCTGGGACAACCACAAAACTGCAGATGAAATGCAAAGAGTAAACTCATTTTTGTTCCCTTGCCAGCTGTGGGAGGTCTGAAACAGGATGTGGACAGAGGCACACAAGTAGGGATGCAGGCACCAGGGGCCATGCTAGAGAGATCACCGAGCCTTCTGGTTCCTCCTGTACATCGGGGATTCACGCAGGTGTAATGTACCACTGTACTGTGATCCTTCCCACAGCAGGGCAGGAACCTCAAGCATGTTCCATAGAGGACCTCTATGTCTGTCACAGGCCTATGTTATCTAAAACCAGATGTTATACTTGTCAAATATGTAAGACTAAACAACAGTTAGTATGATGTATGTGTTTTTCTACACCCCAGCTACAATTCACTTGCGTGTGTTTACCATCTTCCTTGTCAATTTTCTGTTATTTTCCCACAGGTGAAAATCTGTTTAGCCTGCATGAAGTGGCTCTGTCAAGGCACTACAAAACAAGCAGGGGTTGAGCTCACTTATTATTGCCTGTGTCAGCATAGGACCCAAAGCTACTCCAGAAGTGAGGAGGCAGGCCCAAACATCCTGGGTATTCAGCCGTTCTCAAGCTTCACCATGACTGGTGTCATCCAGAGGCAGTGGGATAGGTTTAGAGTTAAACCCATATTTGCTTGATAGCTGGTTTCCTAATAGCACCAATGCAATCTGTTGCAGTAGTGACTGAAAAAGGTGAGGGTCAAATGGAATTGCTGTCCTGCAAAAATATCAGTGTCACGTACCAGTTCGTTAAGATGCTTTATGAGTGCACAAATGTAAAACTAAGATTTTTTTTTTCCATCTACAAAGCAATATGGGACTATCTGTTGAAATAAAAAATGGTATTTTGGGTGAAGTAATGAACCAAAATACAAAAATTAAAATTTCAGAATAATATAATATTCCATACTGAACAAAATAAGAATACATTAATTGTTTGCACATTATTTCAATTGGCATAATGTGCAAGGTTAAAAAATCGCCTTCATAGTTTTGCTTCAAAATCAGTGTTAAAAATAGTTTTTTTACAAAAAAAAAACCAAAACCAAACCAAACCAAACCAAACCAAACCAAAATCAAACAAAAAAACCAACCAAACAAGCCCCCCCCCAAGTGAAACAAAACAAAACAAAACCAAAAAAGAAACAAACAGGAAAATAAGTGATACAGTTTTGCCAAGTACACTATTTTGTCTCTGCAGCTGGAGGCTGTACCATATTATGCTGGTATAGGAGGTCAGGAGCATTCTAAGTGGGAACACCGTGTACTCTGTCTTAGTGTGGCTAGTGTGTTAAACTGGTGCTTTCTTGGGCTCATAAATGTCATCTGTCCAAGTGGCCTAACCTTCACCAATTGAAGTGTTCTTCCTGAGAAATAAGAAAACTGGTTTTAGTAAGAGAGGTTTCTGATTTTCACTGCATAGCCTCCAACAGAACTGTGATGGTAAAATTTAGTCACTGAGGCCTGATTTCTAGTTTGGCTGGCTTGATTCTGTGATCTCTCTTCATAAATATTATAAATATTTCTAAGAACTTTTTTTGTTTTTGTTAGAAATATTTTGCTTGCTTCAGTGTTTGCTTCTTCAATCTGTGATGCGGTGACAGAATTTTTCTGCATTCTCCAGCTGATGTTCATTGAAGAAACAGTTATGTTCAGCAGCTATTACAAAGTTAATGTTATATTAAAAAGTATTTAATTTAAAAAAAAAGAGGTTTAATTGCATTTTATAATTTATTCAGATGATATTGATGAAGTCTATACATTAGAAAATTCTTGTAGGGTACCTTCCAATCATATTTAGGACTAGTTTATCCTTCATAAACAGCCTTAAAGGGTGGATGTTAGTTTACAATGATGTTTTGATTGCATTATTATACTGTCAACAATATAAGCTTGAATGCCAAATTTCTTATTTTTACATTTTTTAGTGGGTGCAAGAATTAATGTATATATCTCATTGCAGCTGAAGTCTCAGTCACTAGTCTCATGTTTAAAAACTTTCCTTTATGAATCATCCAAATGCTCCTAATTTGGGGAATAAGCAGTGTTTGCTTCTGCAGCTTTTCTCTGCCCTGCTGAAAGAATCAGTGATATTAATGTTTTCTTTTAGGAATGGACGAGTAGGAAACAGCACCCAAAGCATGCAAATGATATTCATTATAACATGAAATCTATAGTGCTCTCTCAAAGAGCTATAAGGAACTCTAGTTCTTCAGAGTATCTATTTGATTGCTTAATAACCAAATCACAAAACATCTCTAACAGTAGAGCTATTAGTGAGAATGGCAAGTAGTCAACAGTCCTTAGCATGAGATATTAAACTTCCAGATTTGGTTAAAAAAAACCTCTCTTAAAATACTTAAACCAAATTCCCCGGGGTGCTGAGGATCCTGAGAGGTGTAGCTTGTAGAATTCAGTTGAGTCTTGTAGCTTTTCAGACCCTTGTCTTTCATCAATTTGCAGGGGAATATCATCCATATTTTAAAAATGATTGAACCCATTATATTGTCCTGCAGAGGCATTCTCTCTGTCATAATCATGACCTGAAAATAGAAGGGTGTAAGACCTTGCTGTGTGATCTGCCTCTGCTCCTTTTCTAAATAATGAATATTCACAAAACTAGTCTCATTCCTGTTGACTAAGACAGGTGGTTGAACAGATGAAAATAGACTGATGGTAATATTCTAGTATAATTTTTGAAGCTGCTGCTAGCTGGACTTCCATTTTCCTTTAGGAGACAAATAATTTCTGGAATAAATGTAGACACATAAGTAAGTGTTATACAGAGGTACCCCAGTACTGATGAGTGATAGCGACAGCTCCTCTGGCATTACTGGATGGTGTGGTTGTGTCTGTATCACATCACTCTGTACAGGTTTGCAGTGCTGCTGAGGAGAGAAATGTCTGTGAGCCTCCTGCTCCTCACCATAAACCTCCACCTCTGTCTCCCAAGATACTGGTAGCTGGGAGGAATAACTGCAGGGGTTTATTTTTTTTTTTTTCCGTGCATCACCATGGAAACTCATGAAGATACAATGAAATTGAATTGCAATTTCTTGCCTGTCCTGACTGTTGTGACAGCACAGAAATGTCCTACACAAACCTTCAAGTTTTGAGGGTGTTGGCAGGCTCTGGTGCTCATGTTGACCTCCACCTTCTGGCACTTGGAGCACTGATCCTTGTCTGTGGTGAAAGAGGAAAATGTTTTCTTGTCTGTGGTGAAAGAGGACACTGTTTCCCAGGCCAAGCTGCTGTCCGGCCTACTTAGTGATCTAGATGACATTTACATTCAAAGGGAGCTCACAAGGAACATGGTTGTTATGAGAATAACTCCAGGGAATCTTCTGCAGCTGATTTGCATTCAAATGCTGGCAGGTACAAGTTAAGGGAAAGACCATGAATGTTTACACTTATTTGATATCCCCAGAAAGTGTGACCATAACACAAACATGCCACAGAATATTCAAACAGTGTTGACATTCAAGTGGCACTGCAGTAATTACCCTCTGTCCTACTTGTTCATGAAGCTGCCCAGTTACCAAGCCACTATGCATCACTTTGCATTGATGCCAATTCGCAAAAGTCTAATTTTGTTATATTTTTAGCCTCAGAACTTGAATACCAACTAGAATCAGTGATTTGAGGAAATCAAGCATGAATGCCTAATGTGTTCAGAGTTCATTCATTCCTGAGTGAGGTAACTGAAGTTGTCTTTTCTAATACTGCATTAAACTCGTGGGAGGAGAAAAAACAATGAAAATGGGTCCCCCTGAAGTGTCTGCTTTTTTATTAGTTTATATGAACCTGTTAAACTGGAACAATAGTGTTTTTGCATTTTAAGCTGTTCCTAATGGATATATTGTTTCTGCTAAAACTGTTCGAAACACGTAAATCAAACACTATAGAAATGAAGCTTTACCCTCAGTAAATTGAGATCTAATAGGTTTTTTTTTTAGGTTCTCAATAATGTATTCAAAATAAATTTTAAAAAATATTGGGACAATTATGCTTACTTTCTTTCTTATACTGCTGAAGTGTCCCTATTTCTTGTTTTGTTCTTGTACAGCTCAGGATGAGTACTTACGAACTATACATTTCCTCAGTACTATATAGTACTGAAACCATACATTTCCTCTAAAACTCTCTTTATAACTTTTCTGAATCTCTTAAAAGTCTTATTCTTCATGTTTTTTTCTCCCTTAGGAACTGACAATGAATTTCGTATGTGTTATTGCCTGAATTAGTTAGGTAGCCTTGTAGATTGACACAGCTGCTGTACTTTGCCAGTCACTAAATATCACCTCTGCTCAAAAGCTTAAAGGATTGTACTTCTGATGCTTTGTTCACACTTGTCCTCCTAGCTATTTAGAGCTCAGCAGTTCTGCTGTCTGCACCATCAACTCTCTTCTGATCTACATCAACATTCCTTCTGCCTCCTTTTTCTGCTTGCACTGTAGTGCTCGCCTCCCTTCTGCCTTGAAAGCTGTCCTGTCCTTCCAGCATGCCTGGAATGTTTGGATCTGTATGGTCAGCACAGATTAGCACTTTGTCAAAATGTTCCTTCTATACTGCTAGCTTTTCCTTGGTACTTGTTGTCAGTCTTTTTTTTTACTGATTGTACCCTTGGTTTGTCTATGCTTCCAAATAACTTAATCTTACGCATGTCATTTATGTAGGGTTTTTTCCCTTATTTTTAATTGAGCCTTTTATTTTCCAAAAACATTTCTTTTTTATGATTTCTTTTGTGCTTTGTGCTGTCCTATTTTCCCCCAGTGAAATGCTTCTTTCATTACTTGCCCTGTTTGTGTCTTCTAAGAACTGTTTGCAATTTGACTGTTTCTTCCTCAGATATTGCTACTTACCCCTCTAGAGAAGTTCCTGAAAAGAGATTGGTCCTGCAAGGCACGGTTGGAACTGTTGGAACAGTTCTCATACTGCTTGTCAAAATGAAATTAACTTCTTGTAACATTCATTTCTTTTTGTTGCAGTTTAATATGAAATTTGTATTTTTACATGTGTAGCACACTATCTTAGCTATATTAAGCAATTTTATAGACAATGCCATCTAACACCTGTGTCACATCTGTGACTCTGACCATGATTTCTTGACTTTCCCAGTTATTATTTCCATGACTGGCTGAAATGTCTCATGTTCGTATTTCCACTCATCTTCAAGCTTAGGCAACTTCCAGGTTTTGGAGGAAATTGTGGCTCTCAAGGCACCTTGATGATGATTTGAACATCTAAATAGGTAAAAGAGTGATCTGATTGAAATTCCACTAAGTAACATTTTGTAGGGGAGAGAAAGACACTCGAGAGAGAAAAAATGGATGCAGCTTAAAAACAGATTATTTCTGACTGAAGCAGTCTTTTAGAAAACAGGAAGTGATGTGCTATGAGACAGGGTGAAAAGTTGTTTTTGTGAAGAAATGCTGCGCAAACTATATTCATAATTAACAGTAAATGTAACAAAAAATGACCCCTTAAACATATCCTTTTGTTTCTTCTCACCAGAAAAAATGGAGAGGGACAGGTTTAACATGCTTCATGTCAATATTTTAAAGCGAGAGAAGAATGCCGCAGTTGACAGAGACAAGGTCTTGTGGGCATTCATATGTCCAGGCTGCATGCAACGAGACACAGGAGCATATTGCAGAAAATGGAATAACAGGGGACAAGAACTGAATTTGCCTCCTTTAATCAGGATAGGAACCAGAGTCTTTCTCACTGTCACACCATTCTTTACATCCACAAGAGACATGCTGTGAACAGAGATGCCTCTTAGAAATATCCCTCTCACTTTAGTTGTCTTCAGTTCTTGCCACTTGTCACTGTCTCCCTGTCCTGTTTCATAAAGGATTCCTTGCAGTTCATGACATCTTATTCTCCTTAAAGCTTACTGTAATCTGTAAAAGACAAATTTGTTTTAAGGAAAAGCAAGTGTTGAAAGCCAGCAGTGTTTGCAATGTTTCCTTTTTCTCCCCTTAATTCAATAAATGACCTTAATATTTACCTTCTGTTTACAGAGCTTCACTTCCCTATGTGCTACTGCTTCCAGCAACCCAAGAGCATTTTGAAGTATAGCCAGTACTTACTTGCCAGTGTTATTGAGTATATTCAATTAAATAGCAAGAGAGAATTTCAGCATTGACTCTTCTATGTTGCTGTAACACGGTCTTGCAGTCATGAATACTCATCATCAATATGAGTAAACTACAGATACTATTTTTGAGGATAAAACTATGTGTAAGAACAGTTAGGGATATGCACAAAGTATATAACATTCACCAGGGATTATGTTCAAAAGTAAAAATGTACACAAGGTTCTTAAAATTAGGAAACATTTCCATGCAGAGTACTTTGTTCTCACCTAAAAACAGAATGACAGCTTTGAAAAACAACAAAGCTCTCTGAAAAATCAGCCTACAGTCTTTTAGCTTCAATTTTTAGCTTCAAGCTGATGGTTTGTTTTTTTTTTTTTCTTTTAATCTGGACAGCTATGTCTTTCACAGCTGTTTCCAGGAACATACACAAAGCTTCAAATACTTTATGTTAAACTTATAAGAAACATCTGTTGAGAGAGCTATATTTTGGAAGAACTTTTTGTTTGGTGTATCTGCATCAGCCTCCTTGAAGCAGTCTAAAAAGTCATACACATTTATAAGTAGAAGCCAGGAAAGACAGACTAGTTTCACTATTTTTGTGTGCTCTACTTTAAAAAAGTTGTCTATTTTTTTAATTTATTGTTTTTTTTTAAGGTACTGTTTTGATAGACATTTATCTATAAACCATTCTCAAAGTCATCTTGTGACGCTGCTTCTTACATGCCTGTATTAACCTTTTGGGAAATGTATTTCCTTTCCTGCCTCCCTCCATTCCTTTCTTCCTGCCTTTCCTCTTTCCTGCTTTTCATGTTTTCCTGTAAATCCACCTATAATCATTTAGATCATTAGTTTTGAGTGAAGTCATAATATTTTAGGGAATAGATAGAAACTGCTCCGGAGGGCAATGGTATTTCCATAGAATGCATTTATGCAAAGTCTTAATTTGCAGCTAAAATGATGTAATATTGTAAATATTCTGCTTTAAAATATTAATTTTAGCATAGATTCTTCTAATAGTAAATCATCCGAGTTGAAGACACCATCACCATTTGTCTCCCAGTTAGAGGGGGACTCCAGAGGATTCAGAAAAGGCAGATATCGTAGTACCTATCTGTAGAGAAGTAGATTCCAGAGAATTACACAGCAGGGATCCTAAATTCAGTGCTAGAAAGTTATTGGAACAATTTATTAAGCAATCAATTTGAAGGTACCTGGAGAACAATAAGGTGGTAAGAGACAGCCAATATGGATTTGCTAAGAGCAAATAACAACCAACCAGACTAATTTCCCTCTGACAAAATAACTGGTTTAGAGGACAAAAGGAGAAGCAGAAGATGCGATAATTCTTGTCTTGAGTAAGGCTTTTCATGGTATCCCCTATGACACTTTCAGGGAAATATGATGAAATTGTGCATTTTGAAGTTACAGTAAAGTTGCCACAGAAGTGGTTGAAAAACTGTAGTGGGATAGTAGTTATCAACTGCTGCCTATCAAACTGGAAAGGTTTATCACATGCAATATGACAAAATCCTAATCTTAGTTCAAGACTGAGTCAATATTTTCACCAATATTTTAGAGTGCTGGAATAGAGAGAAACCATTTCTTTTCAGCATCATGGAGGGCGCCTTAAAAATGTCTTTAGAGGCATGAATAGAAGTTAACTGAGCTGAGTAGTATGAATAGTGCCACCTCCTCCTCCAACTTTCCTCCACATCCTCTGCTATTCAGTGACTATGATGACAATGTATGTTGAAAATAAAGTTCTTCACTTAGTAATATTTTTCATCTTTCGCACTCTCTATCTCAATAGTCTTCACTAGTTCTCTACATTTAAGTCCCTTCACACATCTATTTAAAAGAAAACCTGGAGCAAGCTCTTCTTTTCCAATGCTTTTCTTTACCTTTGGATTTGAGAGGTGAACTGACATCATCAAGATAAAATCCAACTGCAAAATAAAAAAAATTAAGGTGGAAATTGAATGAATGGAGAAGGTCCTTCTATGCATGAGCTCCAGTCCTGTATGTTATGATGCAAACCACTCAATCAACACAGCAGGTTTTACTTTCCAAACAGCGGGAAGATCATATTTTAAAGTATTAATAAGAGTATCATATGCAGGCAGATAATTATTTTGCAGTAGCAGTGAAAGACCCCTTACATGCTATAGAAATAATTTCTGATAACTGTAAAACAGCCATTTTATGTATCATGTCAGAAAGAAATCTATCACTCCTACTGTTTCATGTACATTGACTGGCAGTCAAACTGTAGTCTCAGATAAAGTTTTGTGCCAATTTTATGCATCATATTTTGAGATGGATGTATGCAGGCTGGAAAGAGTTGAGAGAATAACTAAATTTAAAAAATATGACTACCAACGAAAGATTGAAAACCTTCAGTTTGGTGAGTCTGTACAAAGGAAGACTTTACAGAGAAGATAGATGGGATCATATGTAAAACATTTCTTATGAAAAGACTGTCTCCACATCTTCTGAGCACAGGAGCAAGAAGTAATTTGATTTAATTAACAGTAATGAGAATTCACATCAGAATCTTTTTTTGGATAAAAAACATTAACCTTTTGAAAAACATGCACAGGAAATTTGGGAAATCCACAGAACTGTATATCTTTGAGTATGCACACTGGCAATCTGCACCAGCCACAGTGATCAGGATGCACTCTTGACTTCAGTGAGTGAATAAAAATTCCTGTTTGAGTTACGCCTGCCAAGGTAGTCTTTACTAAACACGAACTAGAACTAGGAACTTTAAGTGTGGAATGCTTAGATCGGCTAGGTGAAATGAAAGAATTTTCAATTTTCTTGCAATTTCCCTCTGCCCACACTGGGGGGGAGTTTTACTCTGGTCTTGTTCTCAGGGTATAAACTTTCAGTAGATACCTGCTTAGCAACATGTTTTCTGTAGTCCCTTCTGGCTCTCCTGGAAAGTATCCTGTTTGTCGCTCTTTCTAAGGCCCAGCTGTGGACTTTTTAACCAGGTATTATCTGGGGCCCCCTGTGTCAAGTTCATGCTGCAGTGTCTCTAATGGCTGCGCCTTTCAGTCCCCATGTGCTCCATGCTACAGACAGTTCTGTCTCATCATACCAAATTTTTCTGGGGAAAGAACTTCCCTCCAGACACTCTCAGCTGACCTATTTCAATGTAATATAACACACAGTGAACTTTGAAAAACCAAATTGTCTTCAAATGGTAACAGCTGAATAGAAGAGTAGCTGTAGGAAAGCTTTAGGTATAGTTGATTATGCAAGAAGTGAGGTGGTGAATTCCGTGGTCTCACTCAGAGCTCTGCTGCTGAGTGTTTCTGACTGAAAGAGTTTAGCAAGATGGAGCCTTCTGTCTGAAAGCAGAGCTGTTTGTGTGCAGCTGCAATTCTCATTTTGGGCTCACAGGCATGGTACCATATTACCAAAACTCTCAGACTGCAAAGTGGACTCTGCTCGGATAATGTTCAGGGCTATGCATATTGATCTGATGTGATTGTTCACTTGGTATCTATAACCACAACCTGACATTTCTATGTCAGCTTGGTATGAAATCTCTGAAACTGTCTCTCATTTTCTCCTTGTTGGTGTCAACAGATACTTTTAAAAAATAGGCAGGCTATTACCTTTCTGATATATTTTCTCTCATTCCCCATTTAAAAAAAAAAATCATTAGGAAGCTTTTTGGTGATCTGTAGCATGCTGGTGAAGCCATCCTAGCTTCCAGGATAATATTGTATAGGCAATTAATGGTCTTGACAACGTTTGAAAAGTGAGGCTTCTTGTGAAAGGGTGGTTAACTTAATGATGGCATTTAGTGTATAGCTTGGATGAAAAAAGCCAAACTCTGAGTTTAGATGGTTTGGCCAATGCTGCTGAACACGTTTTAATGTTGCCGTTGTTTATGCTAGGGTGTCATGCTACTTGAATGAGTAAGGCAAAATTAAACTACTGCAATTTCCTAAAGTAGATGAAGAATTTATACTTCTGCTTTTATTACATGTTCTGCCTTTTCACGCATATGCTAGGTAAGTCTATATTAAGCTATGACGCGGCCCGCCCTCCTACTGACCACTCTGTCCAGCCCAGCTAGCCCACGAGGACAGGGCCCCGCGACAGGAGTGGGCCGTCTCCCGAGTGATCTTCAGCCACGAGTACGGCTAGGGCTTGGGGGCCCTGAGCGAGAGACGCGCGTCCAGGAGCAGCAAAGGATCGGGCGAACCCTTTACCGGGTCCACAGAGTTTATTAGGGAAAGACCACAGGAGACAACCGGGCAGCAGAGAAAGGAACCACCAAAGGCACAAAACACTGGAGGACAACAACTTAAATATGGGGGAGGTCCAAGAGGAGGGGTTAACAGAACATCCAATCAGGGTACACGGTGGGCGGATCATGGGGGAGGGATAAACATCCAAACTTCCAATGAAATACAACATGGGTGGGACTCAGAGAACTTTAACAAATCGTATACCGAGAACAGGGTAATTGACAGTGAACTTTCTAGAAGACTGGGAGGGGCCAGGGAGGATTGACAAGGATCAGGGCGTGACTTAGGGCTGAGGGACAGGGAACATTCTAGGGACCTGGGAGGAGCCGGGGAGGAGTGACATCAACTTGGGGAGGGGTTTGGGGTGGAGTGATAGGGGAAAGGTGGGAAAGGGAAATCTGGGGCAAACCAACTCGGGGGGAAAACATAGGGACAAAGCATTATAACAATAAAGGAAAACTAGCTTACAGTAAACTTAAACTAACACGCCGCAACAAAGCTATTAAAGCAATAAGAGAGAGTAAAAGAGACAGATATTATGAGCACTTTGAGAGCATTACATGAATGGGGCTTTCAAAGAACAGACATGCTTTAAAGGTTTAGAATATGAGCAAGTTGCTGAGTGCCAGTTGCTGAGTAGCAACTTTTCATGTGCACATGCTCAGCCTTCAGTTACTGAGAGGCAACCCAAGTCATGGTAGCTTGCTTTAGTTTTTTGAAATTTGGCATGTGTATGGGAGCAGATACCACTGGCTGCTCAACATGAAATTCTTTGCACAGCAAGTTGTGCAGGAAATTCACACAGATCTGCTGTGTCTATGTAGGAACTTGATAGCCTGGTCCAAACCAGTTGTGAAACAAAACGAGCATTTTTGTAAAACTGCTCAGCAAAACTGTCCTTAGAATATGAAGCCTTATAATGGAATAAAAATGTCCCTTCAGAAAAATGACCTCTTCAGAAATAGTACTGGTCCTCAGAAAGATCACCTAAATCCAGAATTTCTCCTCTCTCCCTCTCATTTTATAAGCGCAAAAGCCACTTACTTACATGACTCTTTGTGCCTACTAAGATTGTTTTAGACATAATAGTGTATGAATACCAAAGACTACATACCTGGCGATGTTATCTGGAGGAAGACTGAGTTCCAAATCCCTTGAGCAACCATGACCAGGTTACTGCCTAAATTCTCTTGCAAATGTTTTATTGCCACCTGTTGAACACATTTTATTTCTTGTCTGTTGAATTATTTGCTTCCAATGGTCTTTGTTCACTGCATCTTTTCTAGAACAGAGAAGAAACTCCACATCATGGACTTGAGTTTATATCTGTAGCTACTGGAGCTAAGGGGAATATCTGATGCATTACTCACTTTGCATGCATTGAGGATGCATTACTCACTTTGGAAACCAAGAAGTAACTCAATTATAGGAGGAGTGCTTATTCTTCAAACACCCTCCCAAAACTCATCTGGCAGAATGGATTGGTCAATCTCCTGCTGTGATCTACAGAGAATCCATGGCCTCAAAGTCTGATGGAGCAATGGTCTTCAGGGTCTTTTTCTTTCATGCAGTGATTGCTAAACATGACCCGTTAAAGTTATACCTAAATGTTCAACTATGTTTTTATGAAGTATTTATGATGTTTAGCAATTATGAATAAACTATGAAGAACACACTTTTAACTGGTCAAGTCCTTTTAAAGAAAACCTTTTAAATTATTTCCCATAACTATTGAATCTTTTTCACAAAAGAAAGAATTATTAACAAATCTTGAACATTTTCTAGGTGAAATTTTCACTTTTCATTTGTATTAGACAATTTCATTTTTAACCTGACAGCAGGAAATTGGTTTGAAATCAATGTATTCATACTTTAGTTTACAGATAGGTGTACAGTAGACAGAATATTCATGTATTGATATATCTTATCATTCATCGAAGTCTTACAGAAGTATAATGTTAGTATTGCTTTGTAGAACAGCTATCTTTTTAGGAGGTATCTACTGTAAGTGATTTGGATAAAGTGTATGAATTTTTATTTTTCTCTCTATAGCAACCTCCTTGTGAGCATGAAACACTCTGAGTTCTCTTTCATGGTCCCTACCTTACAGTGTGGGTCTGCTCGTCTGTGTGACTGTCTGTCTGCCTACTTATCTTAACATTTATGGTGGGAGAAACATTTTTGTTGAAAATATGTGTTTTGCAGATGTTTTCCAAAGTTACCCTTTCTGTGTTAACAGCACTATGGGGATTTATAGTGGTGGTGGGTGTATCTGCTATAGCAGCCCTTTCCTGGAGCATGAACTTTTGTACAACAGTGCTTTTGCCTAAGACAAAATAGACATAGATGGGAGATTTCTGAAGTCCTGCAATCTCATTCTATGTCTTCATATCCTCAAAAATGTATTCTGTGCCTCTTTGGCTACCAAATTCAGCAAATCTGATTTCATACTGGATATGGAGTGCTGACTTGCAGGTGTCAAGTGAAAGTCCCAGTGTCTGTGGTGGCTCCTGGAACAGAAACTTTAAGACAGACAGAATAAATACATCAAAAGGCATACAACTCTGCAACTGACAGTCTGCATCTTAGAAAATGTCTACCTTTTTAAAAAACAACTAAATAATGGATTGCTTCCTCTCACCTTTCACCTTCTGAAAATCTCCTTTGAAAGAATTTTTGTGTGTGTTTATATGAAATATGTAAAAAAATGCATTTCATATTATATAAAAGCAGTGGTACTTAAAATAGACACTTGAGAGTAACCATTTCTTTTATAGTGTGCAATTTCCACAGTGGCAGCTCGGAGTGACGATTGTGCATCTCCAGTTGTGTCCTTGAAGAGTAAAATTGTTGATGGTCTGGATAGCTTTATAATCATCCTTGCTACTGAAATCTGTGCTTTTACATGACCTTGGTTGTTACATACTATGATAAGGTAAGTTTTATGTAGAAAATTATAATTGTGAGAAAATGATAAGGTTTTATTCCATCTGTTCTCAGGAAAGTATAATAGTGATTAAAGATTTCCCCTGATTTTACAGGAACTGATATTGATTGCCTAGAATATGAAGGCACTTCCCTTATTGTTTCAGTTTCAGTGCATTTTTAGAAGTGAATCACACAAGGTTTCCTTGATGGTTGTAGTACCTCTATATGGTATTTACTGTGTGTTGCAGACAGTATCTGTTTCTTCACTAAAAGCAATCCTCTCTTTAGAGTGTTTTCAAATAATGAATAAATAAATGAAGTAACAAAATATTTTGGACTCTTTAAATTTCTTCAGATAAGCAGTTAAATATACCAAGGGATTTCAATACTGAGATATTCTATCCAAAGACAGGTGGATAGAGAACACTCAGATTAGTTACTATTCATCCATAAACAAGGAGTACTTCTAGTTGTAGGCCACTTTGAAAGTATGATATTTGTAATAAGCAACTTAGAAATGCAATGCATTGTGTAGCCATTCTTTGGACCTTGCCTGTTATCCACTCAACTGCATCAACAGTTCAATATTATACATTCCTCACTACATATTTATCAGCCTTCTGAGTGATTTAATGTTTTATGCCTTTGGGTAAACTCCCAGTTCTCTGTGCAACTTTTTGCCCTATAACTTTAACTGAGATCAATGTTCTGAACATTATTATAATCCTCCCACTCGAGATAAAATTATTTGCAGGAAATATTTCAAATATCAAGCTGTAACTCAAGATAGATTAGAAGTGGGGGAGGATGAGCTGCAGAAAGGATTAAATCCATGTCAAATATGCAAGAACAGGCTGGAAAACAAGCACAAATCACAGCAGACAAAATCACAGCACACTACACACATAAATAAAACACAGACAGAGTCTGAAGAAATACAACAGGGAGTTTAGCTGAGCTCAGAATTAACATTTTTCCAATTAGATGCCAGATTTTAGCAAAACACTATTCTGACCTTTACCTTTTAATTTGATCATTTATACAGCACAGATTTCCAAATCCACCCCATCTTACTGGTGGTGTTGATTTTTTATTTTTTACAGTTTAGATATGTTGAGAGCCAAAAACAACTTAAAAAAAAGATAGGAAGAACAGCTTTGAAGCATTCTGGGAAAGAGGGAGATGAGCTGAGGATTGGGGTTTTTTATTGAGGCTTCTCTGATTTGATAGCTTCAATTGGAGTATCAGGTAAGGTCACCAGATGATGGATGTATCACTTCTTAGTTAAATTTCCATATTTATCCCATGTAACAACTTCATAGGTGTCTGTTTGGACTGATGTCTCAGAAATATCTCAGACCTTTGTGCATATTTGAATAAACTGTCTGACCTAGGAGGTTCCCTCCACTCCAAGGAGATTTCTGTAATATGCTCCCTGTCTGGATCTTGTACTATTGCTAGACCTAGTGTGCCATGAATATTTCAACCTTCCACACCTTAGTCCTAAGGAAAAGAGAAATTCAGGATATTTCTCAAAGTTCTGCTTCTTCTACTACTGTCACTTCTCGGGTTTCAAGTCTCTTCTAGCTGCTCAAACCATGATTTTCTGCTGTGAATCCAAGCATATTTGTAAAACAGTGGTGAAGTCTTTGGGTTACTGGGAAGCAAACATAACCTAGAAGACTGTATTGTCTCTTTCCAAGTCTCAGATGTGAAAAGCCAATTAGTCTCTCTGCCCTTACATGATTCCACCATCTCTGCATGAAGCAAAAGCCTAAAATGAGACATAAGTGACAGACAGACACAATTGGGTTGAAAGTAATGACTAGAATGAGCAGGAGTTATTGTACAGATGCTGATTAGATGCTGGCTTTTGTCACTGAAATACGAAACACTTCAGAGGAGGCAGGAAGACAGAATATAATGGTGGAGCTTGCATCAGTGCTGATGTATAAAGTGGACGTATCCTTGAATAGTCAGAAAATCCATTTTTCAGCAGAAGTGTTACTCAGGTATATTTTGAGCTAAAGAGTACTAGTGTAGAGATATGTGCTAATTTTTCAAACTCACTTTTACTCCAGTCTTAAAAATTAGTCACAAAACATGAAGTACAAAAAGTCTGCAGACATTTGCTGGCAGCCAAATGAAAATTGCTTTTAATGTATTAAATTATATTAAATATCAGTACTTGTATTAATCATTTTTACAACTAAAACCCTTATAGTTTGTTCAGTAAAGGTTACTAGGTTTTGCTGTCCAAGACTTTTTTTTAAATGAAAGTGACCTCATACATACATTTTGAAATTTTTCTAAATTATGAAAATATTAGTCTCAGGTGACTCAAGCCACAAATAGAATAGCTAAAATAAAAATTTCTATTTATCCCATGTTTGTTTACTTCACAGAAACGAAAATACCAGACTAGACAAATTCAAAGGGACTTTTGTACAAATAGCTTTATTGATTGCCAAAAAGCAAATAAACTGGAGAGTAGAATTCCCGTCACCAAATGACAAATGCATTATAAATCCCAAAGACATTTTTCATCTTGGAAGACTGCAATGTAGCTCCCAGAAAATATCAAAGAATATTGATCAAAGTGTTTTATCCAGTAGCATGTTATTTAGCAACAAGTAAATTCTAATCTGCAATATTTTTAAAGCAAAATAAACAAAATCTTTATTGTGGTTGCTCTTACATTTTTCTTGGTTTTCCTATTTTTCTTGTGATTATAATTATTATTGTTTCATAAGGATTACTGTATTAATGTTTTGCGTTTTGGTTACTTCAGATTTCAACCATTTGTTATGTTGCTAATTTTTCAGCTATAAAGTCCAATAGTATTATTACTCTGTAAATTGGTAAATTGCTTAATGTATTTAAAATAAGAATAAAAATTGAAGAAACAATTGAATTTTAATTAAAAAATTAAGACCCCCTCCCCAAAAAAACCACCCCAAGCAAACAAAAACAAACTGAAGAATTTTTGGTATTGTTTTGTGGGATTTTTCTTAACAATATTTACTCCAGCTTCTTTTGAAGGACAGATTCCATATCCTTTAGGTCTCTTTCAAAGAGGAGCTCAATTATACATGCATGTCACCATTTGTGATGATTGAGTATCTGGATAGTTTAGTAATTTTCAAGCTTTCTTGATCCGTATTATCTTCTGAGTAGAGGCAAAGAATAGCTGAGAATAGCCTTAATAGAAAATACAAATAGGGAAGGAATTTAAAAACAAAATTTGAGTTTCTAAATATAAATATAGTATTTCAAAATGCGGGCAAAATTTGTATTGCACTCAAAAAGCCTCAGCTTACAAATGCAGACTCAATTGACCCCAATCATTGCACTGCCTATGGACAGCAGATATCTTACTCTGGCCTTCCACTGGAGCCATTTACAGTTTTTGATTGAACTGATTTAAAATGAAATATTATGCAGGGTCTCTTAAACCTGATTTTGAGAAAATATCAAAAACAGACACAAGAGGTAAAGAAGCTCACAATAATGACCTTTCCCTTGCCGTGGTTACTGTTTAAGTGGTTTTCACGAAAGAAATCAGGCCAGCCAGTCACGCTTTCTTGGGCTCTAATACTCCTGAAGAACCTTACACACAGACATGAGCATGCATTTACTGGGTGCATGTTTTTACTCCCTCTGTCTTATTGCATGAATCCCAACTGCTTGTGGAACCATGCTTACCATGCATTGAAATGAAAATTCTTTGCCTTTGGCTCACAAATTTATGTCTGCAGATGACAAATAGAACCAGTTCACAAGTTCCAGTCTGATGTGTTTTTTAAGGAGTTTGAAGTGCAGGTTTTTGATCCAATACAGTGTACAAGAGCATTGTCAAGGAAGCATTTTTTTCAAAGCAAGTCCTAATCTTTCAGCTGACAGTTGAAAGAAATTTATTGATAGAATGATTCACCTTTTTATGCTCACCTTCAATTTCTCTTGTAGTAAGCAAGAAAAGGTGCGGTGTTTCACTTGAGCACTGAGATTCTAAATGCAGCAATACATTTTACATGCAACTAGTAAGATTTTACTTATAATTGATTTGGGAATAATTAGGAAATGCAATTGAATTTAAAACTGCTGACTGACAGGGAAAATAGAAATGTGCCCTAAAATGCTATAACAAAATATCCAGGCTTGGCATTCATGCTAATTGCAGTCTGTTCACTGAGTTATCTTCTTGAATATGCCATGATTTCAGTGAGATACAATAGGGGAAAAGGTACTATGCCAGATAAATGCACACATTTAGAATCATATTCTACTGATCTCCCCTAATTACTAGCTAGAAGGTCTGTATGTTTATTGATTTATTAGGAAAGCTGCACATCATAATCACTGACACACCTATATACCAGAAATGGTTGATTTTGAAGTATTTAGCAACTCTTTATTATTTGCCAAATAACTCTGCTATTTTATTCAAAAGGAGATGTGAAATTACTGAAAATCTATAAAGACATTTTCCTCTTCTTTCAATAGTACTTATCCCATGATTATCAACCCATAAAGCCAAGTTTACTTCTGCTTGTAAGGAGGGTTTTTATATAGGATTTTCACCATGTTGGATATGTTAGAAATGTTTTTGAATATAATAAAAATCTGTTAGATTTTTAAAAATTGAAAGAAGAACGCATCATCTGATATAGAGTATATATTTCTGGCACAAATACAGCATTCTAAAGGTTTTAATGACAGCATCCACTGTGTTCTACTCTTGTGTTGTGTATCTGATATCTGTTGCACAGATGTTGCTTCAGCTCTTTTGACAGAAGCAACAAAAGGGTATGAAGGTGCTGAATAGATGCTAATCTGATAAAAAAGATTCCCACAAGGAAATAAAGAAAAGCTGAAAAAAATATTGAAAATCGGTATCTCCACTGATGATATGAGATCAATTTCTTCTTCTGAAAAGTGCAAGTGAGGAGGATGAAGTACATTCTGTTCTCCTATATCCTGTTGTTATTTTTATGTGAGACATGTCAACAAGGAGAAGCAAATCTCAAATGCCAAGTTTTCAACAAGATGATCACAGATGTTGCCCTGGATTTGCTGAAGAAGGTTATTACTTATGAAACAACTTGAAACTACTGTTTTCCATGTACTTTTCTTATGGACAATTCCTATTCCTGGAAGAATTACTTTTCTTATCCCTTAATTTTCAATAGTTGTCTTGTTTTCCACACTGGGTGCTCTAGGAAGAAAAAAGAAGAGTCTTACATTGGCCTTAACTCCTGTCTCTTTCAGGCCTGGATGATGGATTCTCTCAGTGATTCCCAGATTGTTCTCACTTTTTCCCAGAACGACATCTCAGACTAAGGTCTTGGAAAAATACCTGTATGGCAGGACCACCTAGTAAAGCAGAGGACTTTGTTTTGTTTTTTGTTTTGTTTTGTTTTGTCTGCTTCAAAGCCCCTAATACTATAAGAGCCATACACAATTCTCCTGCTGTCTGGGGCTCAGAGAGAACAAACTGTCTTTAGACTTGGTTGATGTGAATGGAATGTGTCCCTGTGTCCGCCTAACAAGCAGATGTTGTCCTATAAGGCTGACCAAAGTGTTATTTCTCACACGGGCTGTCAGTCTCAATTTTGCAGCTCACTTTCTGGTACAAAGTGTTATGGTTTCTACTACTTTAACCAACAGTTTTACTTTCTGTCTACTTAAGACATGGCCAAATCTAGATATGAGTCTGCTTAAAGTAATTTTCAGTGTGGATGAATCTCTCTAAACAAGAAGTAGTCCTTGCTCTTCCAGCTCAGGCTCATGTTATCTAAAATTCCTGTCACATGACACAGTGAGGGTAAGAGACAGACATGTTATATGTAGCCCTTATGTGTAAGGATGATGTCTTAAGCCAATCCCCGCAATACTTGATGTATCTACCAGTTTAAAGAAAGAATAGTGGTTTTGCAAGGTGACCTAATTAGGAGCTATTTCTTGGCTGTAGGTTTATGAAGAATTTTGGAATGTGAGCCAGGTTTTCAGTTTTCTGAAGTAGCAGAGAAGGTAAAAGTCATGGCAATTTCCTGCCAGCAACTTCCCAGTCACATCACATACAGACAGGTTATAACATGGCAAGGTCATGTTCTCTGCCTGTTAATAGCTGCTAAGAACGTATCTGTGGAATGACCTTATGCAGCTCTATTCACACAACTGTAAAACCTTTACAACAGATATTGTGTCAAAAAAATTCGGGCTCTATCCCCTTAAAAAGTAGGCCACAGGCTGCCTAACTATCTAGTGCTATTTTAGATGAGACAAGATTAGGATATGCCCATGCTCCAAGTGCTACTTTTAAAAATGAAAAAATTTCCTGTAGACCCTCTGTGATGTCTCCAATCCCATATCAGTGTCTGGATACTCTATGGCCTCCTGCATCTAATCTTCTGTGTACACATTACCTTGGGCCACTAGTAAGGAATGGGAACATGGAAAATAACTGGAGAAAGAAAGAAAAATCCTTTAGCAGTACGAATTATACTCTTTCAGATATTCACAAGTATATGCTGTGAGCTATGTTCCTTTTCCCATACCCCATCATAGTCATAGCGTCATAGAATAGTTTGATTTGGAAGGGACCTTATAGATCATGTAGTTCCAATGCCTCAGTGGGCAGGGACACCTTCCACTAGACCAGGTTGCTGAGAGCTCCATCCAGCCTGGTCTTGAATATTTTCAGGGGTGGGGCATCCAGAGCTTCTCTGGGCAACCTGTTTCAATGCTTCACCATCCTCACAGTAAAGAATTTCCTCCTAATGTCTAATCTAAACTTGCTCTTGTTCAGTTTGAAGCCATTCTTCCTTGTCCTATCACTACATGCTCTTGTAAAAAAGTCCCTCTCCATCTTTCTTGTAGGCCTCCTCTAGGCGCTGGAAGGTCACAATTAAGTCATCACTAAGCCTTCTCTTTTCCAGGTTCAATAAATCCAATTCTTTTAGCCATTTCTCATAGAAAGACACTCCATTCCTCTAATGATCTTGGTGATCCTCCTCTGGATTCTCTCCAAAAGGTCGATGTTCCTCCTGTGCTGGGAACCCCAGAGCTGGATGCAGCACTGCAAGTGGGGTCTCATGAGACTGGAGTAGGGGGACAGAATCACCTTCCTTGACCACTGGCTTTCTCATTTCCGAAAATCCTGGGCTTTTATGACATTAGTGCAAAGCTTTTTGCCTCATTTTCGCCCCATTGTTTCCTAAAAGATTTCAATTTTTCTAGACTTGTTTGTGTGCCATATTTACATACTTCTCTTTGCCTAAAGAAAGGAATTTCCAGTTTACCCTGAGTTCTCCTTTCAGTCCTCCCTTCTTCTCTTTTAGCATTGAACTTTCGTTATATTTACATCATATTAACTGTTTTTTCTGTATACTAGTCTGTTACCTTTACTCTCTTTTGTCATATGTCCTCCTATTTTTTCTCACTGTTACACCTATCCCTTTCATTGAATCTCTTTGTTTTAGCATACCACACCAACCAACCTCTATTTCTCATTTTTGCAGCCTAGGCTTTTTCCTTAGCACATTGTGCTATTTTTCTTATTTCTCCTTTTCTTCCCCCTGAGCATTTTTACAGTGTCCTTTGTCTGCCTTTTTCTGTCACATTATCCTGCTTCTGAGCTCTATTTTCTCTAGAGTGTCATTTTGGTGTAAAATGTATTGCATGTTATTTATTCTCTACAATTTGGGGTGAACGGACTTATCTGTATATAGAGACACATTTACACATAGAATCCTTCAATTACTTCCAAATTGTCACTATAATTTCAAGAGTACACTATATTTATAGCGGTTGAATTTTCCAATGTTTAACGTACTATAAATCTTTCATTCTTGTTTATTTATACTCTGTCATAAAGAGGAAGTATTTGAATTTTCTGTTCCTCCTGTGCATTCTTTCAATGCCACAGGGCCAGACAGCAGCCAGGTGAGGATGTGCAGGTGTGTAAATTGGGGGCAATTGAGTTCTTAATCATGGAGCTCCCTGGACAGGACAAGTGCTTGGCTAGTGCAGCCAGCAGCACCAACACATGGGAGGTGCAACTGGGGTCATCACTCTTCTCCATGAGCTAGCAAGATGCAGCTGGCACCAGAAAAGAACATACAGTGCAGGCTTTTGCTTCGGTTGCCATTGCTTGCACAGGGCAGGCTAGAAAGATCTTAAGCATCCCTCAAAGCCTTTAGTTGGTGCTGTGTTCTGCAGGGAGGAAGCCCCTGGGGTCTGGGAGTGGCATTTCTCAGGCATGACAGTGGCTCTGAAAGGAACAAAAATTGCATGTCTGGTGTAAAAATAGGCAGTTATCTTGCTACTTGGTTGAATAGCTTTGAAATACAGAGAACACTACTATATTCTGATGCTGTAAGAAAAGTAAAATTTTGTTGCCCTGCTTCATTGCTGAAGAAGATGTGTAAGACAAAACCGGTTTGTGCAAAGTCAAAGTTTCCTTGAAAATATATGAGATGAAAATATGTAGGAGTGAAGGGACACAGGGTTTATTATACACAAAAGGACATAATTTAAAATGTTGCCATGCCTTCAAAAGCCCATTGGGAAGAGACTTAGGAAGCCACCTAATCCACTGCCTTACCCTAAAGAAACCTTTTTATTTTTTTTCCATTATTTGTCTCTGCTCAGCTTTTTGCTAAAGATCTCATACAATGAAGATGCCACAGACTCACGGTCCTCTATTCGTGTTTCTCTTCTGGTCATAAAATGTTTTACTAATGTCTTACCTCTATTATTGTTCTTTGTAACTTCAGGTATTTTCTTCTCATGTCAACTTGCATGTCAAGTAGAGATTAATTTCTTCCTTATTGCTGCAGCCTTTAGGGAATTGGAGACTATTTTTGGAATTATTTTCTCAAACATTCCTGCTTTATGCTAAATAACATCAGATTTAAGTTTTGTTTTGTTTTTTGTTTGCTTGTTTGTTGTTGTTGTTTGGGTTTTGGTGTTTGTTTTTGTTTTGTTTTGGTTTTGTTTGATTGTTTGTTTGTTTGTTTTTTGGTTGATTTTTAAAACAGATTGTTCTTTCTGCTCTGAAATTTATCTAATTGTTCTGTTTCCTAAAACCGAACTCATGCTCTTGCTGAACAGACCAGAGATGATACAGCAAAGAAAGTGTTTCCAAAGGACCAATAAGTTGTTCAGCAGGCTATGGTTAGCTATTTCCATTTTCATATGCTAGATTATTTTCTGGGCTATTTATCTACTCTGTCAACATCATTTTGAACTGAACCCTAGCCTCCAAAACACACACATTCCCACCAGCTTCCTGTTAGTTAAAAAAAATCCCAGTCTACTCTGTCATTTTTTGTCACAAATGGAATTGTTGAATAAGGCTGGATGCAAAGCTTTTTAAAGTTAGGATTAATTTAAGTATCTAAATTATCACAGTAGTGTGTAAACTCTCAGTTTTATGTTCTAGGACATTAGTATATTCTTTTGTCAACAGTGTGATGAGGACTTTTTTCACTGGATTTACTTGTGAATTCCCGCAGGTTATAAGAATCAGCAACTGCTGGGGATGTTTTGCTGACTACATTTCTCTTGTGTGCAGTTGGAAAGAGCACTGAACTTTATTTGCACTGACTTCACCTGATGATCTTATGTGGATTGAAACAGGCCTTGGGTAAAGTTAAGAGCATCAGGGGCTCCTGTATTCCAGGAGAATTGTCAACTACTGGCTATTTTTCTATGACATGGGAAACTTGATTTCCTTTTGCCACTACCCTTAACTTAAATGCAACAGTGATGTCAGGAATTGACACAGCAATAGCTAAACCATGAGACAAATAAAAGTACATTCCCTGGTTTAAAAGTGTTCATGGGTAACTTCATTATCTAAAGGTCTAAACGTCTTGCAGGCATCTTCTTTTGCTGTGCAGTGTGTCCATAAAGTGTGACAAAATCAACTAAAAGATTATTTCAAGATTATGTGCAAGGTAAATTTGAGTCAAAATCTACCAAATTCAAAAGAAACAGACCCCAAAGCAAGTACACTATCTCAAGCATTTTGAGAAGGTTTTGAGTGTATTATCTCACTTTCTTAACAATATAGACTTCAGAGATATTGGCTTTTCTTTATTTATCTATCTATGACTTTACATAACACATTAGGATTACAAGTATTTTTATGTTTAAAAGTAGAAATATATTAAAAGTAAGTATATAATTTCTATCACCTTTCTATCACTAATTTCTATATATAAAGAATACTTACAAAAGCTAGAAGATAGATGTCATGGTTTATATCCTGCCATCAATTAAGTACCATACAGCCACTTGCTCACTCTTCCCTACCCTCCATGGGATAGAGAGGAGAATTGAAAAATGATAAAACCAACGGGGGGAGATAAGAACAGCTTAATAATTGAAAAAAGGTTAATAATAATGGTAAAACTAAAACGAGAAAAAGGAACAAAACCCAAGAAAGACAGGCAATGCACAATAAAGTTGCTCACTGCCATTGACTGATGCTATCCCCAAGCAGTGACCACCAGCTCCCAACCATCTCCTCTGGTTTGTGTGCTGGGCATGACATTGCCTGGTATGGAATATCCCTTTGGCCAGTCCAGGTCAGCCCTCCCACCTGTGCTCTCTCACAGCTTCTTGTGCACCTCTTCACTGGCAGAGCATGGGAAACTGAAAATCTCTTGAATTAGAGTAAGCTCTGCTCAGCAACAACTGAAACATCAGTGCATTTTTACCACTATTCTCCTAAATCCTAAATCCAAAATCTGAAACACAGTACTGTACCAGCTACTACGAAGAAAGTCAACTGTACCCCAGCTGAAAACAGGATAATGGAGCAGCATTTCTTGTGACCTTATTGTCAGCAGAATTAAATTTTGGTAATATTGATACCTGATATTGAATGCCTTTGTTTTTTTAAGCAGCTACAATCAAACTGGAATTGCAGTGATATGGAGAAATGAGATGAAGTAGCAATTATTTTGATTTGAATATCACTGAAATGTGGTATTTCTATGCTCTTGTGTAAATGTTTATCTCTTCTTTGAAGCCTGAACATTTAAAAATGGCTATTATTTTATTTAATGCAAAGTGTTTCACTTGAGAAAAATTTTCAGGGAATATATCAGAGTCTGCTACATATAAATATTTGCATTCATTATACTTCTTTTCTACTGGAACTGCTATGAAACCATCCTTTGTGGCAAGGCATGACTGTGTTCACAGTGCAAAGTGACATGGGAGAATTTTTAATGGAGAGAAGAAGGAAGTTAAAACAGGAAATAATTCAATCCAGCTTTATTTCATCTTCTTGTGTCTGTTGCTTCAGGGAAGGGGAAAGGAAGGCCTTATGGAGACTTGCACATACTTAGAAGTCTGAATCAGATATGTACTAAAGGGGTACAGTTCAAAGGCTCATATGAGAAGAGCAAGAATACCACATATGCCTCTTAATAGATTTCAGCTCCTTTGTGTGTTTTTAGTCTTCTCACACACTTGTTCCATGTGTTTGTTTCTCTAATGTAGTTCTATGTCCATTAGACTGATAAAAACTTCTGCCTTCTCACTTCTGTCTTAGACCAATATTTTTTTGGGCTACAAAAAGTAGATATTACAGACAGATTTAGTTTGTCATAAGGCTACAAGCTGAGAAAAATGTGACCATTTACAGCATCCAGATACCAAAAGAATCAGTCTTTGAGCATATGTGACAGTCAAAGGTTTGTTTACCTCATTTGCTGCACAATTAACTGTTGTGTCCACTTTTATAGTGAAGAGCCATGTAATCCCCACAAGATGTTTGCTCTATGGTTTGGGGCCTCAGGAAGACAGCTTTTAAGTAAGTGGAAAAAGCTCTGATACAATTCATTACACCATAGGACACATGTCATCATGTCATGGGTTTATGATTGTAATATTGTCACCTTAGCTATTACAAATACACAGCTCCATAAGAAACACTTTCATAATATTAATAATGGGTAATTAATTACATAATAAAAAAGAACCCACACAGTCCACAAAGTGTTAAAAGGAATGAGCAAGAATTGAACACTATTTAACTAAAATGGAAGCTTTACTAAGTAACTATGAATTTATTGCATCAGTTGTTTACTTAAGGTCATCCAGAAATAATGTAACATTTCAGAAGTCTAAATAATTTTGTTTCAGTCAAAAAAGTGAGCAATGAGTTGAATTTAAGCCTTCTAAATCAAGACTTTGATGAGGTTGAATTGCCTGTACATGTACAGCAGCACCAAGAACTGGGAGATCATAATCTTAAATCTGTCTGGAGGAAGAATGATTTGCAAGATGTTTTTGTTTGCTTGTTTTGGCAATTCCCAATTTAATCATCAGACTGCATACATTCTGAGCCTTTTCTGTCATAACATGAAGATCTTTCCATGTAAATGTATTAAATCCATGATGTTTTCTGCCTTTGCTACATGACTCTGCCCTTTTATCATAGTAAGGAGAATGACAATATTCATTAAGAATATATAAGACATTAAGTGGTGGTGATAACCTATTGTGATAAACATCACATAAAGATCAGGAAATGACAGTCAATACAGGCCTGAGGAAATCTTAAGGCTGCAGAGTGAGCGAATCTCTCTTGTCTTTCCTCCCTCAAACCATTTGTCTCTTTTCTTATCAGTGAAGGCAATGACAGTAAGAACAGTTCTAAAATAATCAGTTCCTCTGGCATATTTAAAAGTGTGGTTTCAAGGACCTTTTCAGAAAACCTTATTGCCCTATTTGGGCCCTGAATACTACATTCATGTTCATGCTTTCAATTTTTTTTTAAGGACTGGGGACTTTACATATCCAAATGCAAGCTCTATTTCAGTACATATCCAAAAAGCTGGATCCAAAAATAAGGACACCTCACTGTAATTGCCTAATGATTCACCATCTTTGCTTCTCTAGGAAAAGATACCCAGCTTGTTTATAAGTGGCTGTTGTAGGAAGACTATGGATTTGTTGTCTGCAAGTCTTCATGTTTTCTTTGTAAAGTGCATTGGAAAGAGTTTTTGCTTGTTCACAGCTTCTTGCTTTGGTAAGTGATTGCTCTAAAATCAATCATCTGTATTGCCCTATACTATTCTCATAATGTGACTATCATGATGGCATCTCCTTTAGCTCCAAATGCAATTTTAATGCTGTTATCTAGCTTGCTTGTTAGACTCAAGGCTTCAATGAGTATTTTTCAGGAAGGAAAACCATGTCCAGGCTTCTATGAGCAGGAGGAAAATGTGCAGAACCTGACTGGCCTTGTACCTCTTCTTGCAATTATAAGGTTAGTGCTTTCAGCTCTCTATTACCACAGAGTTTGTTTTGTACAGAAAACAACAAGCTCTCAGCTGAATATTGTTAGTGCTAACAAATGCAAATAATAATTGCATATTTTTTCCAAAACAGGAACCCTTCTGTGATAATGTGACTCTGTGTTAAATGGGCATAGATTGATGGAGTTGTAACCTATTCATTATTATTATTGTCAAAGAACAAGGCATGCTGCCTAACACATTACAGAGCAAAATCTGTGCTATGTGGATAGCCTCTCCCTCCCAAATACATACTCTTTCCCAGTCATAGTATTAGAGTAGAATCATCCCTTGTGTTAGGTGCTACATGAATGCCTGAAAAAAGCCAGAATTGATTTCTCCAGAGTTTCCAGCACAAAACTGATGGTTCAGCTGATGCACAGAGTACATTGTTCTAATATGCTCTTTGACAGTATTTCTGGTGTTAAAATCTACAGAATTTAAAGATGCAACCGAGGGATTCTCTTCAATGCTTCAAAACACTGTCTAATTTAAATTTAATTTGGTTGATGAAATTTCCTTCTCAGTACGTGTGAATTTTCAATAGGAGTTAAAAAACATACACCCTCCCCAGCCCTGAATATGAAAGAAAGAGCTCATGTTGTTTGCTGTAGTAAATTGTTTTCTGTTCCAGACCAAGTTATATACAAGCTAATGAAAAATAGTTAAGGATTTTTATATATCTTACAGGCAAATAATATAATGTAATTTTGGAATATACTTCAACAGAGGGATGTATATTCAATAGGTTTTGCTTGCAGTTGCTACAAAGTTGATGCAATAGCACAATTCACCTGCAAATCATAAGTGATTGCTGCCAAAAAACCCACAACTATTTTTTTAAACAAGAAAACCAGTCCTAAATCAAAGTTTCTTTTTCCCAAATCTCTGTAATTGCAAGCAGTTCCCTTACTGACAATTGAAATGTATTTTCTCTTTAATGGGAAAAACGTTATGTTTTTCAAATAATAATTAATTTCCTTATCTAATTTCTTTGTCATAAACAAGATACAAAAGCTTTTGCTGCCTAAAAACTCCTAACAATTTCTCTTTTACATCGAATTACAGTAGCTTTGAAAGGAAATAATGCATCTGCAAATGGTGCTGAATTGCATGAAATTAATTACTACATGTGCAAGTTCTCAGTAATTAATTCCATTGAGGCCTGTAAAATCCATTGTGAGCTGAATTACATGCTTTTCAGCCTTTCCTTTCTACCTGTAAGTTGCTGTATCATCTTTTAAGCCGAGTTTAAAAGTGATAAGGAAAATGTATTAAGTTCATCCAAGGAAATGCATTCAATTTTCTTTGTCACACTCTCAATGTAAAGAAATCAAACTGTTTTGTAAAGAAATCAAACTGGATTTTGTGTTAGTATAGTGACCAAACATTTCTAAATGTCTTCCTGGAAGTAACTATCTGCTACTGATGTACATTCTGATGTGAGGGACATTCAAAATTCCTGGGATCAGTGTTCAGTACCCAGTCCCTGCAGAGGTTTTAATACCGTAAACACAAAGATCGTAGACCTTAGCACTTATGACCACTTGTACCAAGCTTTTCATGTATTTTTTAAGAAGCTGGGATGAGAGAGGATATTTTCAGAACATATATCCTCCAGATCTGATGCTACAGGTAAGGCAGACACAACAGTCCTTAGGCTATGAATCCTGGCAGTGCCCAGATATAAGCCGAGTGCTTGACTGATCGAATCAGCAACAGACCTTACACAGAGAGAGGAGACATTAGGGCTCTATAGAAATACCAAGGTGGTTTAGAACAAATGGAGGGGATTGAAAAGGATTTTTAAGGGTGAAAATTTGAGGATGGTAAGACTAACCTCGCTGTTAGACCTCAACCTACTTTAGGAAGGAAGACACAGACTGCATGCAGAAATTCTGACAGTGATGGACTTTGCACAGGAAGGGGGCTGTGAAATAGCAAAAAAAGGTTGAAAACTCCACTGGTTAATTATGATCTGTCTCCCAGTCTGATGAATGCTGAGTAGTCTGGATAAAGTAAGGACACAGCTTACACTGAATCCCATGCAATATAAAACCCCTGAAGCCTAAGCCACTCTATCGTTCCCAAACAGCCATTTTGTCTGGATTCAGTCCTGTGAAAAACTTCAGTGTCATGTCAGACTTGGTGTTCTTGTGGGGTCTGCACAAGTAGGGATTCTGCTGGTCTAGTCTGACTTCACATTTTGTGACAGCTGAGCTAATTTGTCTGGGACACACTGGGTACAACTGCAAGAGGCTGTGCTGGAGCACACAGACATAGATGTATATTGTTTTTTGCACTAGTTTGAGCCAAAGAACTAGTTTGACCATTCAGACTTGTGGAATTTTGAGTCTCACTAAAATAGAAGATGCTGGGACTGTGATCTATTTTTTTTCCCCAAGGACAGTGTAGGAGAGCCCTCTTACAGAGCAATAATCAGCTCATTTGTTTTCTGATTGTTTGTTGTGTTATTTAATTTGGGAGGTTCCTGTAAATCAGAACATTTCTGATTGACATATGACTAGAGAATGTGGTCTCATTGAAAAAAAAATTAATCCAAAAAATAAACTTTATAATTTTGAATTGAATTTTAGCTCTTGTCTCAAGGTTTAATATTTTTTGCATTTTATGAAATCAAATGGAAAGGCGGGGCTAGGTTTCCAGGTGGAAATTCTGGTACGCATAGTAGGTGAGAAGAAATCTCGTATGCTGTCTGCTGCATTGCACTTCAGAGTCTGACCAAGAAAATGAATAAAACTGTCAGTCTCCAAAGTTGCTAATGCACATTGATACCTTATGTCTGACACTCCCTCAGAAGACTAAGGGTGGAAAGAAGCTCTGAGAAGGGAATAGTATTTTCTCTGCCTCAGGCACTGAGGATATGTGACTTGCTGGCCTTTCTAATTTTTGCAGAGCCATGGTATGTGTGCTTCTATAACCTTTCAGTCCAGACAGCAACTGGGTAAATGCCAAGGAAAGCATGATCTGCTTTCTAATCAGCAAACTGGCTACTGCATGAACAAGGACAGTGAAAAACAGAAGGCTTTTTTCCTCTATAACCCCAGTATGGTGATTATAGTAACAGAGAGCATATCGATTCAAGTTTAGTATTTTTCTGTTTATCAGATGCAAGGCTTACAGAAATAATTTCATTTTTGTTAGCTGAATTAAAGGGTAATGATGTAGTTGACAGAGATTTAGAAGAACATCACAGAAGTGTTTTAATAACCACCATGAAATACAGTTTGGATATTAGGGTTTTTCAGAGACTTCTAGCAGTGGATTTCATTTTTTTTTTACCATGTGCTTGAGAAAGAAAGTATTCTTGCTAAATGGGAAGCATCAGGTTTAACAGCTGTTTACATTATTGCCTGTATTGTTAAAGGCACCTATATGTCGCTGTTGAGTTATGTGAGAAGGATAAACAGGGATGTGGGGGTTGGGATTGCCTAAATACAAGTATGTAGTCCTATTTGAGACGGTCTGGTGTATCTAGAACAATTAATTACACAAGGCTGGCATACATGGCAGTGGACCAAAGGGACAATTCCTCTCTGTTGGAGTTGTAGTTGGAGGCCAAGAATTTTCTCTCTCTCCCTCTTCCTCTCTCTCTGTCCCCCCGCCCCCCCACTCCTTTTTTTTGTGTGTGTTTCTTCTATGAGTGTTCTGTGATCTTCCCTTGAGACCTCAAGCCTTGCCATATAGCAAACACCAAATACCTATTTTAAAAACCTTCCACTCCTGTGTGAAGTATAGCTCCTAGTTTTGTGTACTAATATTGATGGTAGAGTTGCTTAATCTCTGTCTACCAGTAGGTACATAAATATTTGTAGCACACAGATTGCATGTGCTAGTGATGATGATGCTGGGACATCAATCTTGGTGTTAGCTTCTTAGTCTCCTTATAGGATGTGTCCTGAGGACACATGCTTGAATAATGCTTTTAAAAAGGTAATTTTGTACCTTGATATACTTTCATTTTTTCCCCAAAAAGATTTGATGGGTTAAATATAAATTGATTAGTGGTTTGCTTATTTTAATTAAAATGTCAAAATACTTGTGACAATGCAAATAATTTTTCTAGCCTATCTAGCTAATAGCTTGGAATTGAAAATGATCTAACAGTTCTAACAACCTAACTTTTTTCACACCTTAATCTTCTGTTTGTCTCCAATATGACCTTGAGCAAGTCATCTAACCTTCTGTACTTTGACTTTCCAACCCAAAAAATATTGATAATCGTATTTGTCTGGCTGATTAATTTGTTTTAATTAACTGATAATTTAATTAATTATCTTTGTTAATATTGGAAAAGTGCTTTAAGATCCATGGATGGAAACTAAGATATAAATACGAAGTATCTTCTGCTGCTAAGAAATCTATTTTACCAGAATGACAAAGATGCAAAAAGAGATGACGGCAGATAAATGTCCATATAACAGCTATTCTGGCCTCCTGGGAGGAAGTTAACATTTTTTCCTGAGGGGACTGATCTGCTCATAGATTAGATAGTCAAACACAGACGCATTATACCAGCAGGATGTTTTAAAGGAGAACCTTGACTAAAAATAAAGATGCTCCTTGGCTATTCTGTAAACATCAGCATGACATGTGAAAGGCCTTGATAAACTGAGGATTAAAAAGAAAAAACACCGAAAAAATGTGGGGATGGCTGTAATGAATCACATTTTGCTTTCAGTAACACTCATCTAAAGTCAGAAGAGCTACATATTAAATAAAAAGGCTTCACTGAGGAGAACCTTCACCTTGATTAAAAATGCATTTCCTAGATGAAATGTCTTTGAGTTTGCATCTCACGAACTTGAAAACAGAACCAGGGATTGCAGAACCAGGATTCCAGATTTGGAACCTCTTAAATGCTCTAAATTTTTTCTTAGGTATCATGGAATCATAAAACTGCTTAAGTTGGAAAAGACCATTTAAGATCATTGGGTCCAATGGAAACTCAGCATTGCAAAGTCTACCACTAAACTATGTTCCTAATAGAATTTTAAATACCCCTGGGGTATTTAAGCCACTTCCCTGAGTGACCTCATCCAAAGCTTGACCACCTTCCAGAGAAGAAGTATTTCCAAATATCCAAACTAAACCTCCCCTAGCAGAGCTTGAGGCCTTTTTCTGTTGTCTTATTGTTTGTTATATGAGAGAAGATACCATTAAAATGGAAAAGCCACAGCTGGTTTTTTTCAAACAGATTATGTTTTTCTGAAAGTGAAGTCCAGCCACTTAGTGAATATTCAAACAAAGCATTTTAAGAAATTCTCGTTAAAACACATTCACGTTGCATAATTTCCTGTTTTCCACATTGTTGCTAACTGTCTTCCCTGCTGCTCATCCGTGTGGTCACCAGCAATCTGGCCACGGGAGATCCTGAGAATGTTAGGAGGGGCTGCAAGGAGCCCACGGAGCTCTGGAGATGCTTCCTTGATTGAAGGGAAGGGTTTGGGGCATGGGGGGGTTGCACCAATCCCATAGGTTAACACATTGTGCAAAAGTTGTGTCTTAGATGGGGTATTGGTTTTTATAAACACCAAAAGCAGTAGGATCCACCTGACAAAATGTGGTCCCTGTTTGCCAACAGAAATGCAAAGGAGAACTGAGACATGTTGGGACAGCTTGCAGCCGGATACCCACAGTGAACAGGTACAGGCTCTTCAGGAAATATTGTTAGGGAAGATAGAAGCAAGGGGGCTGGAGGAGGTGCTTTCTGCATGAAATAGCAGCTCACTTATGGGGAGCTCTTGTATAGGGCAGACAACAGGCTGAGGGAGAGCTCATGGGTCAAGACCAGAGGAGAGGTAAGTGATGGTGGCATTGTGGGAGGAGTCTGTGGTCAGAAACCCAATGTTCTTGGTGGGTCAGTAGACAAATTCTTCTTTAAATAACTCAGGTAAGTTTCTGGATTGCCATCAATGACAGAGCTGTCATTCAGGGGGTACCAGACAGGGTGGAGCAATGGGCCACAAGAGCCCCATACAATTAAAGGAAAGATGGAAAGCACTCACTTGAGAAGGAAGAACTTTCTGCAATGGTACAGGCTAGGTCTGCTTGGGGAGCAGATCTGCTTAAAACTGTTGAGCTCTTGAATGGTGATATACAAGTCAGCAGTATGCCTTGGCAGCAAAGATGGCCAACAGTGTCACAGCATACATTAAGAGAATCATGGCCAGTAGATGGAGGGAAGGGACTATCCTCTTCTTCTTGGCATCTGTTAAACCTTGTTCTTCTACATACCTCGTTCTACTCTGCACCGGTGTGGCTACACCTTGAATACTGTATGCAGTTTTGGTTGACACAATATAAGAAAGACATTATGCTATTACAGAGTGTCCAAAGTAGGCCACAAGGTTGGTGAAGGGTCTGGAGGGGAAGCCAGAGGAGCAGCTGAGGGCACTTGGTCTGTTCAGCCTGGAGGAGATTTTGGGGAGACCTCATTTGGGTCTTTAACATCTTCACATGGAGAAGTGGGGGTGCAGGTACTGATGTCTTCGTTCTCATGACCAGTGATCGAATTCATAGAAATGGCAGGAAGCTGAGTCAGGCGAGGTTTAGTTTGGGTATCGGGAAAAGGTTTTGCACCTAAGAGAGTGTTGGGCACTGGAACAGGCTCCCCGGGGAAGCAATCACAGCACCAAGCTGACAGAGTTCAAGAAGTGTTTGGGCAATACTATCAAGCACATGGTGTGACTCCTGGGGTGTCCTGTGCAGGGCCAGGAGTTGGATTTGATGATCCTGATGAGTGCCTTCCAACTCAGCATGTTCTATGATTCTATAACACAGCACCCAATTTCAGGCCCTCAGTACAAGAAAGACCTCAACAAATTAGGATGAGTTAGCCAAGGCTGCCAAAATGTTTGGGAGCTGAGCACTGACCCTGTGAGGAAAGGCTGAGAAAGCTGGGATTGCTCAACCTGGAGACGAGGTGGCTTCAGGGGAACAAAAGAGCAGACCGTAGTCCTTACATGGAGGCTGTTGAGGACACAGGCTCTCCCCAGTGCTTCCTGGTGGGAGGATGAGAGCTAAAACTGTAAGTTGAAAGATAGGTTTAAATTGTTTATAAAGAGAAGCTTTTTCCCCATGAGGATAGCCTAGCAGTGTAGCAGGTTGCCCAGTGATGTTACATAACCTCTTTCCTTGGTGATTTTCAAGACCAGACTAGGTAAATCCCTGAACAACCTGGTCTGATCCCATGTTTGGGCCTGTTTTGAGTGGAAGGTAAAATGGAGACCTACTCAGGTCTTTTCATACCTGGATTATACTACAAGTCTATAATTCTAATAGAGAAATTGTGAGAATGCTGCTTTTTGAAGCTTAAATACTAATTCTGGAAAGGCTTAAAATTACTTCAGTTAGTGCCAGGCAGGCATAATTTCCAGTGATTCAAGTACCTAATTTCCACTGATTTTGAAGTGAGGCAGGCACTTTGTTGGGTTTGAGGAATTTGGACTAAGGGTGCTTCCTTTAAAAAAACCCCAACCAACCTATTTGTACTTATGGCAGTCCTCCTTTACTCACCTTTTCTAAGAAAAGAACTGACTGGTGAGAGGGAAATTAGCTTCCTGATCCTGCAGAACTCTTGAAATGGAAAAAAAGAGATAAAGCTTAATACCTCTCTCCAGCACTGTATATTCACTGTACATCTGCTCTCAACCAAGCATTCAGAAAAACTGGTTACCTGTAAGGAACGTTCTTCTACTGATTTTATATCAAAGCATCATGGGAAAAAGGAAAACCCATTCACAAACATGAGTATCTGAAAAAATGCATTCCATCTATTTGCTGGTCTTTCTCCTACAGGCAAAACAAACCAGTCATTTATAGGGAAAACAGTTTTCTTTTAGTCATCAATATTAACAGGAACACTTTAAACTAGATCTGCCACTTTGTGGGAGATCAATGTAAGGAAAATAAGACCAGCAGGAAAATTGGAAGACAGCAGTAGGAAAGCAGAATTTGTTTTCTAATTACTGCCATGCAATTACCTTAAATACATTTTATTCAGTCTAGGAAGCAACTCTGTTAGGCTCAGAGGACATCATAGGTGTAAGGAATACATTGTAGATGTAAGAGTCTAAGGTCTTGTTTGACCTCTGAGCAAACAGGAAACTGACTCTTCAAAAAATATTGCCATTTTGCCTAAATCTTTCAGTTTCTTGCCATTATCCATGGCTTAAACACACTTAAAAGGGGGGACATGGCATGAGGAAGGGTCTATGTATGGGTTTAAGCATGTCAAAGTTGTAGAAGTCTGATTTTCTAGAAGACAGCATAAATTTCCATGTCAAAATGTAGGTAGGTATATGTCATGGCTGAACACAGAGGTGAATAAAAGCAGTTGTGGAGGGAAGATTCTGCTTTTTTGCTTTGAGTAGGTAAAATTGGAGTAGTTTAAGCCCTCCTCCCACCAAAAGATTTAAAAAATCTTTAAGAGAAAGGTTGAAGGACACAATACTGCCCTAAGAAAAAGCACTAAAAGGGAGGTGACTGCACTGAGTGAAAATCTTGGAATGTCAGGTTTATTTTTTTCTGAAAGCTGAGTCCTATGTCTAAGGACTTTGCAAATTCTCTGTAAAAGCAGCAGAACATATCAAATAAATCAAAATAAAGCAACCACTAACTTGTGCTTCTAATTGCCTTGCTGTGAGCAAGCTGATCAAAAGGTTAATTAACATTATAAACTGGCCCATGGTTTTGGTAGAATGACTTAGAGGTGGGAAGTAAATGTTTGCTGTATTCTGGTGTGGGCAGGGACAGTTAAGGTCTATCCAGTCAGTGAATGAACTTGCTCCTGCCATACCTGAGAACAAAATTCTGATTTTTTACAATTGTCTTGAAGTTTAAAGCATTGGAGAAGATAAGGCAAAAAACATTAGTGTCTTGAGAGACTCTTAGCAACCTACCAAACTGGAAAACAGGGAAGCATCTGGAGCAATTCACTTAGACAATAAACATCTGCATCTGCAACCATCTGTAGACCTGCAAAGTTTGCAGTCATATTTTGGGGCTGCACTATTAGTTTTTCTGAGATGTAACAGGGTTCTCAGTCATTTCTTTGCAGCACTTTAAAGCCTCGAAACACTTAGTAAAAGTGATCACTGCTGAAATCACATAAGCATGCTGAAGACTATAGTATTAATAGGCAAGTCTGGCTCTGCGTATTTTATGTGAAGAAAATTACCACCCATAGCTGACAGGGACTAAGACTGTAGTTACTAGATTAGATAATTATTGAATTATTGTATATTGAATATATATAAATTTTGTTAACTGTAATTTAAAATACTTGGACAAGTGATGTAACAAACTGTAATAACAGCTGACCAGGAAAGCACCCAGCACCAGATATACTGTAGTAATAAAAAAACCTGAAGGAAGTGATGTTTTCTTCTATTGGTGTACATATAAAATCTATTCCTAAAGTGTAAAAATAAACTACTCATGTGCCTCGTGATCCTACCAAGTTAAGTTAATTATGTTGTTCTCATATAGGCTTATCAGGAGTATGCCATGACATATTTGTGTTTGTGACCAAACCCCAACATAATAGAACTGCAACACTCCTCTCCAAGAGATCTGACTTGAAGATCCCTATGCCTGTTTTCTGCTAATATGAATCTCCATGATAATGCTGATAGAAAGTGATGCAGTTCGAGGAATCCTGGAAACAAACCAATAAGGATGGGTTCTTTCAAGCACAGTACTTTCTGCTTCCTTTTTGTGTCACTTTTTGCATGTGCTGAATTTTCACTAATATGCAAAAGACAATCAGAATCTGATATGAATGAGTCAAAAAGAATGCAGTTGTTTTGGACAAGAAAGGCTGAACAAATACTTTTTTCACTAACAGTGGTCTGCACTACTCTGCAGCAGTAGAAGTCAGGAAAGGACACTCTTCTAAGAAAACATTTGTAGTGAAAGATGGAATTTCCCCTCACTGTAAGGAACAGTTTTTCTTCCCTACTATTCCTTCTCCAGCTTCTCAAGGTTACCACCTCATCTGGGCAGGTTTTAAAATCCTATTCTTTCGTCTAACCCAGCATCATCTGTGTTAAATAAAAATATGTCAGCAGGTTGAATTTCCTCTACTTATTTTTGAGTGTCCAGCTATCCCACTGCTATTTAGTCATCTCTCCTCAATGTTCTCCTTAATTAAGACTGTTGCAGAACATTTGAGGCACATGGCAAAATACTGAAAATCTTTAATGACTTTTTCCTCTTCCACACCTCCCTTCTGGATTCATCCAGTTCAGTAGGGCTGTAATTTTTAATAGTTGTACTTAGATGAAAAGCAGAATGACCTTTGTCCTTCTCTGCGAGAAGATTAAGATAGGTCAGATTAGCTACTGCCTTGGCCAGTCTGGTTTACAGAGAGTAATGAGAGAGATACCACAGAATTGAAGTCTCCTGTGATGGTTTCCAGAGCTAACAGCTGATTGCTTAAAGGAAGGATGAGAGGTGTAATGATTTACACAAGCGAACACCCCTTAATAGTTCATATTAGCCAGGGGAGACATTTGTCCACCTTCTAGGCCATGTGTTCAGTCAATGCATGCTATTACACAGAAATGAAAGAAAATATGAAAGACAGTGATGTGACAGATGGCTGCTTATGGCAGTGAACAGCTTCAATGTTCTGCCACAGCTTAAAGGAAACAAATATATGAAGTGACTTTACTGAAGGAATACCATAAAAAACTGCCATCTTATATCATACCCTCAATAAGCCCTTTAACCTTGTTTGTTTCTTTATTTCAGGTTTCCTGAAGTTATTACATAGAACTATTTTGAACTTAACAATTTTAGAATTGAGTGGTAAAATAACCACTGTCAACAGAATATTCCTTGCAGGATTTATGTTTAGAAATAGCTCTTTCTTTTGGAAACACTGGTCTGAAATAGTCCTAGATTTTTTTTTACAAAGTGACTATTTTAGAATCCAGTTAGGTAGAAGAAAATTATTTCCATACCTAAATTCATTCTGTGAGTGTCATGGGAATTTATGGAATATCTGAAAGAGGAATGAGCTTTTGTGCAGCATTTTATAGTTGGATTTGTAAGACACAAATCTGTGTCCAAAAGACCAGTGGTCTCTGCAGTGATTTTGCTTGTGCACTTGCTCTTGTACCTGTTTCAAACTGATTGGCTTTATTTGCACTCATAATTGTTCTTCCTCCACTGATAAAGCACATGTGAGCACATGTGAATAAAGGCCTATTCTTGGGGTTCAGGAGAAATAAAAAAGATCATAATATTAATCTTAAATGAGAGGGGGTAAAAATTGTGCAGAGGTTAAATTTGCAATTACTGTGCCTTTGTGGTATGCCTCTTTACCTTCTTTGGTGTGCTTGCTCTCCTGTCTCCAAATAGAATATATTTTTGTTTTTCTCATCTTTCCATGTAGGTGATATCTAACAGATCATTTTCCAAAGAGATGGAAATTTTAAAAAATACTGCTATTTGAAAAATTACCTGGTGGATCTCTATTTATGCACTGTGTTCGATTCACACATTTACTGTTGAGACTCTACTTGCATGTGTTTTCCTTCCATGTTTTACAAATAGAAGACCAGAACCCACCCTAGCTGCACTGTAAGTGGATTCATTTAGAATTCAGCCTTTCTGGCAATAACTGATATTCAGTTACTAAACTACCATGACCTGTTGGATTAATTAGAGTGCTCATGAAATTTGCTTGATTAACCCATGGAAAATGTAAGCACTGTTGTAAGCACATGAAGCAGCAATATGGATTATTTTGAATGCAAACAAGTCTACAGTCTTTTATTATAAATTAAAACATGATCAAGTTTTAATGAATCACTGACAGTGAGTAAAAGCTTAAAATACAAAAAGAATTGTAGTACTGTATGGAACAACAGTACAATTCAGAGACCATATGCGAACTGTGACATCGACAGATGTGTTCCCCCAGCCTATTACAAGGATAACTTAATTGAGAAAATAAAGATACAATGTTTATTTCCCTCATGGCTTGCCAGATTTCTATAATGTAACAAACCATTTTAAAAATAAAATAGCAATACTAATATAATGCAAAAATAATACCAAAAAGTAACTTGTTCTGTATTTGCCATTCTTAGACCCTGTTCTTAAGACTTGGAGTTTCTGGAGACATCACTCATATTTTTCTCAGCAGTTTGCTAGTTTACGCTGTACATCCTCTGATGGTTTTGTTCATCATATTGACTACAAGCATGTCTGCCAGAAGTGTAGTCCGAGCATTATTTACTTCTAAGCATAACCAACAAAGACAAAGCAGATCTAAATACAGATTTTGTATCTCATTCACTTATCTGAATTTAAAACCATTTAAATATGACCATTGGTCATTAAAAACTACCAATAAAAAATAATAATTAAAAAAAGCCAAAGTATTTACAGAGCTTTGACTGTGTCTGGGGGCTCTAGGGCTTCTATAAAATGTATTGCTTGCATTATTTGGTTCTTTTCCTCATGAATCAATATTGGCACAGTCATTTTAACTTTCAAAGGTGTAATTGAAGGTCCGTGGTAAGAAGTGTCACTGGTGGAAACCTTTCTAAAGGTGAGATACAATAGAGGAAAAGGACAGGTAAATTTTACTGTGTAATTCTACCATTCAGTCGTGTTTGAAGTTTCTCCTAATAAAACATTCATGTTTGGAAACTATTCCAAATATGCTTTCATATTTCTTTGTGGACCTATCACAATTGAGATTTGTTTTAAGGATGAAATCTGGAGATATTTCCTCTTTAATATGAGACAAGCTTTGCACACAGATTTTTGAAACAAAATTGCAGGAGCTGATCAGATAAAGGATGAAACCTATCAAAACTGGAAGATACTTTGTGGAAGTGCATGCACTTCCAGAACCCTACCAAACTGTTCCCTAGCCTTCAGCCTGTTTTTGGAGATCCCATAATAAAGATAGCCTTACAAGTATTAAATTACTTACTAATAAATTAACTGAAATTCAATTTATTTTTATTTGTGTTAGGCTGCTGATGTAGTTGTGATAGCGAGTTTATACATGTGAGCAAAGCAAGACTTGTCAAAAAGATCTTGTATTAGAGAAACAGGTGTAGCTGCAATAAAACAGACTTCTCTATGGCCTTCAAAATAGGAGTCATGGAACAAAATAGTTTTATTTTTCATAATAATTATTTTTAATTTCTAATTGATGTTATACGTAATGAACTCAATAGAGATTGTAATCATTTAGCACATGAAAAATGTTACCACATTATATCTAAAGCTATTTTACAGTGTCTCATAAGCAATAGTTTCTGTGTCATGCTAGGGTTAATAGAATCAAAATCTTCCTCCCTTTCCTCCCTCTTCTCCCCAAGTTCCAATCATCTCTTTCTCTCAAGCTGTATAATTATTTAAGATAATCAAGCTAAGCTCATAGAACTCAACTGTAAGGCTTCTGCCTTTTTTCCAAATGTGTGCATTAAAGCTATCCTTTTCCCCCAACTCTGCAAGCTTTTTTCGTTCTTTTTTTTTGTCTTTTTATTCTTTTTTTTTTTATCTGTAAAGCCAATACTTTTCCAGAAAGCCTTGTCTGTGCTGAAAATTTAAAAAGAAATAATTTCTGGTTTCTTTCCATACTTTACTAGATACTTCTTGACCAAAAATTGCTTTCCTTTCAGAATGAAACAGTCTGTATCCTTTCAAATTAAAATTTTCCATCCGCTTAACTCCCACTGCACTCCTAATTTGTAATTTTCCTTTACTTTTGTATGTTTGTTTGATTGTTCTTTGAGAACGGGGTATTTTGTGAGAAAGCCTCAAAATGGTATCTCAGTGTAGAGGTAAATTAACCTTTAGCAAGGCCACACACACACCTTAATACTAAATTTGTCTAGCACAGCGCAGAGTGTATAAAGATCTTTGAAAATGTCACCATTCTAATTAATGATTCTTCTATAAGGAAACCTAGGCTGAGTATCTAAGCCTGTATGGGGGTGAGACTGGAGCCAAGCATATATGTGTGGAGGGATCTCTGTTTTAGCAGTCTGGTTTTCCCCTTGGCATGACTTTTGTAGCTCAGAGTCGATGGAGATTTAGGCCTTGGGTTTCCGAATGCTCACCCTAAGCATAACCCCAACCCTAGACTGAGCAGTTAAGCCTGTATGGGAGCGAGACTGGAGCCACACAGAAACATGTGGAGGGAGCCATTGTTGTAACAGTCTTGCGCCACGCTTGGCATGCCTATTTCAGTTACAGTGTCCCTGGAGCTCTAGGCTTTGTGGTTTTCTGAACACTCACCCTAGGCTTAACCTAAAACCAGCCATAACCCTAACCCAATGCTGAGTAGTTAAACATGTATTGGAGTGAGGCTGGAGCCACGCAGAAATGTGTGGAGGGAGCCATGTTATGGCAGTCCTGCATTCTCCTTGGCATACCTTTAGTTGTTGCTGAGTCCCTGAAACTATGGGCTTTTTGGTTTTCTGAACCCAAACCCAAGGTGTAACCCGAACCCTTGGCAAAAGCCTAACCCTAGGCTTTATGTTAGGCTTGTATGGGGGTTTGGCTAGACATACATAGAAATGTGTTGAGGGAGCCATGTTTTGGCAGTCCTGCATTCTCCATCGCATTGTATTTGTTATTGTAGTGTCCCTAGAACTCTGGGATTTGTGTTTATAGGAACCCTAAGCCTGGGCTTAACTCTAACCCTAGCCATAGACCTAACCCTAGTCAGAGCACTTAAACCTCCACGGGAGTTATGCCAAAGGGAAGCAGGAATGTCTGGAGAGAGCCATGTTGAGGCAGTCCTGTGTTCCCGTTGACATGCCCATTGTTCCTGCAGAGTCCCTGAACCTCTGGGCTTTGTGATTTTCTGAACCCTAACACTAGGTGTAACCCTAACCCTAGTTCTTGCCCTAACATTAGGCTGAGTATTTAATCCTGTCTAGGGGTGAGACTGTAGCCAAGCATATAGGTGTGGAGGGAGCCAGGTTTTGGCAGTCTAGTTTTGGCACCCTTGGCATGCCATTTGTAGCTGCAGAGCCGCTGGAGCTCCAGGCTTCGTGGTTTTCTTAATCCTAACCATAGCCATAACCCTAAACCTAGCAGTAACCCACACTGAGCAGTTAAACCTCTTAGGGGGTGAGGATGTAGCCAAGAAGAAATGTGTAGAGGTAGCCATGTTAAGGCAAAACTCCATTCTCTTTGGCATGCATTTTATAGCTGCAGTGTCTGTGGAGCTATGGGCTTTGTGGTGATCTAACTGCAACCTTAGGCATAACCCTAACCTAAGTTTATAGTTCACAAAACCACAAACCCACAGGTTCAGGGACTCTGCATGCCAAGGGAACTTCAGAACTGACACAACATGGCTCCCACCCTACAGTTCTGCCTGGCTCCATTCTCACCCATACAGGTTTATGTTATTTATTTCTTAGGCTTAGGGTTCTGACTAGGGTTAAAGTTCTGCCTAGTATTAGGGTTAGGCCAAGGGTTACGGTTCAGATAACCATAGAGCCCAGAGATTCAGGGACTCTGCAACTACAAATGTGAAGCCTGGGAGAATGCAGGACTGCGACAACATGGCTCCCTCAATGCATTCCTGCTTCCCTCAGGTCTCACCCCCATACAGGTTTAGGTGCTCAATCTAGGGTTTGGGATACTCCTAGGGTTACGCCTAGGTTGAGGGTTCAGAAAACCACAAAGCTCAGAGCTTCAGGGACACTGAAGCTACAAATGTCATGCCAAGGGGTTCATTGGACTGTTATAAAAATGGCTCTCTCCACATGTTTCTGGGTGGCTCCAGTCTCACCCCTATAGAGGTTTAACTGCTCAGCCTAGCGTTAGGGTTACGCCTAGAGTTAGGGTTCAGAAAACCACAAAGCCTACGGCACCAGTGACTCTGCATCTCCAAATGGCATGCCAAGAGTAAAAGTGGACTGCCAAAACACAGCTCCCTGTACAACTGTGTGCTTGGCTCCAGTCTCAGCCACATACAGGTTTAAGTACTCAATATAGAGTTAGGACTACAGACAGGGCTAGGCTTAAAGCAAGGGTTAGGGTTCACAAAAGCAGAAAGGCAGGAGCTCCAGTGACTTGACAGCGGTTGCCATTGTGTTTCAGCCTTCTGATTGTTGACAAATTCCTATAACAGTTTCTCACACTCTGTTCTTCTAAACAATGAATATTTAGCATTCCTCTTCAGAGAAAGAAAAAATTAATAGACCGTTAATTAGACCTATGGGGTCAGGAGGTATTAGTCTTACCCTCACTGTCCAATCCATAGTCATAAAACTGTATAAATAGATATAAAATGTAAATAAAGTGCTTCTTTTCCTGCTTGATTCCTTAGAATCAGTGAGTGTAAGTGTCTTTCCTTCTGTGCTGTTCTGAGACAGGCAAATGAATTAGTCATGCCGAGAGGAAGACATGACTGCCACAGTATGACTCCCTCCATATATTTCGTCGTAGCACCAGACTTAGCCAAATACAGTGTTAACTGCTCAGCCTAGAGTTAGGGTTACAGCCTAGGGTTAAAGTTACAGCTAGGGTTAGGGTACAGAAAAGCAAAAATCCCAGAGGTTCTGGCACACTTCCACTACAAAAGGCATGCCAAGGAGAACACACTATGGACAAAACTTGGCTCCACCCAAACATTTCTATTTCCCACTGGGGTAACCCTCAGAAGGGTTTAACAACTTTGGAGAGGGTTAGGGTTATGACAAGAGTTAGGGTTAAGCACAGATTAAAGCTCCGATACACACAAATCCAAAGGTTTTATGGACCCTGCAGGTACAAATGCCATGCCATGGAGAACAGGACTGCCACAATATTATAGGGGGTGGGATACTGCTAGGGTTATGGTGTAAGGGTTAAGTCTAGGCTGAGGGTTCAAAAAACC
>VWZS01009178.1:2981-29398 GCA_013397075.1 Rhabdornis inornatus
CACCCCAGGAGCAATAATTCCATCCCAGGAGCAATAATTCCATCCCAGGAGCATAAATCCCACCCCAGGAATATCAAATTCATCCCAGGAGCATCAAAGTCACCCTGGGAGCATCAATTCCACCCCAGGAACATCAATTTAACTCCAGGAGCATCAATTCCAACACAGGAACATCAATTCCATCCCAGGAGCATCAATTCCATCCCAGGGGCACCAGTTCCATCCCAGGAACATCAGTTCCATCCCAGGGGCAGCAGGAGCTGGGGGTGACATCCCAAAGTCACTCCAAACACCCCTCCTGACACCCCAGTGTCACCCAGAGCCGCTCCTGTTCCAGGGCTCTCAGGGATCAGCTCATCCCGGGATCCAGAGGGGGTCCAGGGACTCCACCTCCCTCTCCAGTTCACCCTTGGAACTGGGACTGGGACTGGGACTGGGACTAGGACTGGGGCTGGAGCTGGAACTGGGACTGGGGCTGGAACTGGAGCTGGGACTGGAACTGGGACTGGGACTGGGACTNGACTGGAGCTGGGACTGGGACTGGAGCTGGGACTGGGACTGGGACTGGGACTGGAGCTGGAACTGGGACTGGGACTGGAGCTGGAGCTGCAGAGAGGAGCCAAAGGAGGAGAAGCCTTGGGAGCTTCTCCCGGATTTGCAGCCCTGCTCCCTGTGTGCAGCCACGGAGCTGGGACTGGAAATTCCTCCAGAGGAAAATCCCAGATCCCAGGCTGGCTCCAAGCTGCCCCTCCATGCTCTGCTTCCCCTCCCAGCCCCGCAGCTGAGCCCTTTTCCTTCAAGAACTGTTTAATATGAGCATTTTCCATTAAGGAGATGAGCCTGGGATCCACGGGACTGTTCTTTCTTTGGCTCAGAGGTCACAAAATTCAATTAAAAGCTGCCCAGCACTGCAGGAGGGAGCTGGGCTGTGCTCAGAGCACTCCAAGGTGCCTCAGACATCCTTGGCACAATCCTGCTCCATCACTCCATGGCAGAGTTGAGGTTTTTATGTTTTTATCCCAGCCAAGAAGACTTCAAGTGCGAGGCCCATTTGCATTTTCAAAGCTGAAAATAAATCAGTTTGGAAATTTATTTTTTTTTCCCCTCCCTGATCTGAGCCCCTGAGCAGAGAGCTCTGGTAGCTGGAAATTTCTGAAATTGCTTTGAAAATGAGGCCAGAATTAACACAAAGCAGCAGAACCCCCGGGGGAGGGAAATGTGACATTAATTTGTGGTTGCGTCACACCCTGATTTCATCACTGCAGGGCTTGGGAGTTCAAATTGAAATAGTGGATGTAAAACTCGGCCTCTGCATCGTGGATTCAAGGGCAAGATCAAATCATCTCCCAGCCACTGCCACGTCCAGGCCTTTGCTCATCACATGGGAGGCAAATCAACCCCAGCTCCATTCAGCACTAAATAAATTTTCTGTCTGAAAGGCTCAGGCAAAGTCTGGCAGAGCTGGGGTTGTCTGGGCTGGTGCTTTTGTCAAATCTTAACATAATAAAGTTACAGGGAAGGATTACGTGGTTCTGACCCTTGAACTCCATCCCTGCTCACAAATATCTCCATTTTTTATTAATTCTTATTTATAGTACAGTGAATTTTACAGCACCTACAGCTAACAAGCTAAAAAATGACAAAATGGAGCTGGATCTTGATTGTTACAAGGTTTTTTAAGGCCTAACTATTCAATTAAAAACTAACATTTGTATTATTTATACTTTTGAATCAATGACCAAACACTTGTGACCCGCAGTGCTGTACTTTCTATCCAACCAAAAACTACCTAAAACTAAGAAGAAGAAGGAACAAGAAGGAAAAAAAAGACAATGCCCAAAATCTCCATCTTGTCCCATACCTGTTGCTATATCCCAAATTCACACACAATCCCAAATTCATGAGCAATCCCAGTACTTGAGCAATCCCAAATTCACACAATCTCAAATTCACACAAAGTCCCAAATTCATGTTCAATCCCAAATTTACACACAATCCCAAATTCATGTAATCCCAAATTCACACAATCTCAAATTCACACACAATCCCAATTTATGTGCAATCCTAACTTCATGTACAATCCCAGTTCATGTGCAATGCCAAATTCGTGCAATCCCAAATTCATGTACAATTCCAAATTCACACAAATCCAAATTCATGTAAAACCCCAAATTCACACACAATCCCAAATCCACACACATTCCCAAATTCACACACATTCCCAAATTCACACAATCCCAAATTCACAGTCTCAAGTTCACACACTCCCAATTCATGTGCAATCCCAAATTCATGTAAAACCCCAAATTCATGAGCAATCTCAAATTTGCACACAATCCCAATTTATGTGCAATCTTAACTTCATGTACAATCCCAGTTCATGAGCAATCCCAAATTCACACAATCTCAAATTCACATACAATCTCAAATTCATACACAACCCCAATTTATGTGCAATCCTAACTTCATGTACAATCCCAGTTCATGAGCAATCCCAAATTCACACACAATCCCAAATTCACAGTCTCAAGTTCACACACTCCCAATTCATGTGCAATCCCAAATTCATGTAAAACCCCAAANTTCATGTTCAATCCCAAATTTACACACAATCCCAAATTCACACAATCTCAAATTCACATACAATCTCAAATTCATACACAACCCCAATTTATGTGCAATCCTAACTTCATGTACAATCCCAGTTCATGTGCAATCCCAAACTAATGTACAATTCCAAATTCACACAAACCCAAATTCACACACAAACCCAAATTCACACAATCCCAAATTCATGTAAAACCCCAAATTCACACACAAACCCAAATTCAAACAATCCCAAATTCATGTAAATCCCAAATTCATACACATTCCCAAATTCACACACATTCCCAAATTCACACACAATCCCAAATTCACACAATCCCAAATTAATGTAATCCCAAATTCACACACAATCCCAAATTCACACACACTCCCAATTCATGTGCAATCCCAAATTCATGTAAAACCCCAAACTCATGAGCAATCCCAAATTCCCAGGCTTCAGGGCTCCGACATCTGGAATATGAACGAGTGAAGGTTTGTGGTGAGCAATCATTGATCAGAGATCGATCAGAGATTGATCCCTGATTGATCAGGAGCAATCCCAGCTCACTTTTCACGCAGAGCAGGAGCGATCCCAGGAATTATAAATCCATGGATGCCCTCATTTAGCACTGGCAGCTGCTAATTGGGGGATAAATTGGAATTTGTCACCTCCAAGTGAGGGATAAATGGGAATTTGTCACCTTTGAAACCCCTCATTGACCAAAGGAAAAGCCTCCAGGGCTGAGGAACAGGACGATGTTGGTTTAGATGATCGCTGCAATTTTATGGCCCAGTGGAACGCCAAAAAATCCTCATTCCTCATCCCTGCTACTCCTCGGAGTAAATCAATAAATAACTAAAGGCCGGCAATTGAGCTCAGTCCCTAATGGATCGCTGTCCTCTTATTAAGTGGGTACAAATTGAAAATCCAGCAGCAGCTGAGGGCAAAAATCATCTTGGCTGAGGCTTGGTGGGAGCAGAACTGCTGGGAAATCCAAGATGTAGTTGAGGATTATTGTTTGGTGTAAATGTTTGTGATGGATTTTTTTTTTCTTTCCCCAGTGAATTTGTTCAAAAATGGATTTTTCCCTCTGTGTGTGGAACTCAAGGCTTTGGTCTGGTGAAAAAAGGTGGGATTTGGGCAAAGGTTTGGTTTGATCTTGAAGGTTTTTTCCAGCCTTCACGATTCTGTGAAATCCAAGTGTCAGTGGGAAGAGTTTTAATGCAAGAGAAGAATTAGAATTTCGTTTCTAATCATGAAAAAATAAAGCTGTGGGAGGGTGTCTGGAGCCAGGAGAAGGGAAAGGATTCTTGGGGTGCCTAAGGAAACACCAGGATAAAAAGCAAAAAAAAAAACAATTTCAGGTCTAAAAGCTGAAGTCCATCAGTGCTGCAATAATTTGGGGAAATATAATCCTGGGAAAATATGAAATAATTTGCTTTAATTCCTGGCTGGAAGTTGATTTTCAGCATTTCCATCCAGCAACTTCTGTGTTCAGCTGCTCCTGCCAGGGTTTGATTCTCTGCTCTCCTCCTTGCCCTGTAAATCCACAGAAATATTTGATTGGAACATGGTGTTTTATAAATATCCCTGCTGATTTCCAGGAGGCTCAAATGAGCAGGGCCCGGATCCATGGGTGCAGAGCTGACATTCTGCTGTGCTGCCTCGGACAGCAAAATTTTGGGAGCAAAATCTGCCAGCCAAATTTGGGATTGAGGGGATATTTCAGCGAGGAACTGCCCAGTTTGGGGGATTTCAGCTGGAAAAGGCACTGAGCTGCCTCAGGTTCAATATTCTGCACTGCAGGGAATTCGTTCTCTTCTTCAAATTCCTTTTGGAACGAAAAAATGCTGGGGGGAAATTGTTTAATTCGTCCACCTCTCCAAATCCTGCTGTTTCTCCATGCAGACAAAGCCTGGCTTTGTACTTTTGCCCCTTCCAGAGGAACTGCTCAATCTCTTTAATAAAAAAAAAAAAAATAAAGGGGAAAAAAGCCAACAAAGTGACAAAATTCCCGGTGATTTCTGTGGCTCGCTGCCACCAGCCCATCCTTGAGGCTCTGTCTCCATCCCCCTGCCAAGCAGGAATCATTTTTCCCCTTTTTCCCCTTTTNTCCCCAGTGAATTTGTTCAAAAATGGATTTTTCCCTCTGTGTGTGGAACTCAAGGCTTTGGTCTGGTGAAAAAAGGTGGGATTTGGGCAAAGGTTTGGTTTGATCTTGAAGGTTTTTTCCAGCCTTCACGATTCTGTGAAATCCAAGTGTCAGTGGGAAGAGTTTTAATGCAAGAGAAGAATTAGAATTTCGTTTCTAATCATGAAAAAATAAAGCTGTGGGAGGGTGTCTGGAGCCAGGAGAAGGGAAAGGATTCTTGGGGTGCCTAAGGAAACACCAGGATAAAAAGCAAAAAAAAAAACAATTTCAGGTCTAAAAGCTGAAGTCCATCAGTGCTGCAATAATTTGGGGAAATATAATCCTGGGAAAATATGAAATAATTTGCTTTAATTCCTGGCTGGAAGTTGATTTTCAGCATTTCCATCCAGCAACTTCTGTGTTCAGCTGCTCCTGCCAGGGTTTGATTCTCTGCTCTCCTCCTTGCCCTGTAAATCCACAGAAATATTTGATTGGAACATGGTGTTTTATAAATATCCCTGCTGATTTCCAGGAGGCTCAAATGAGCAGGGCCCGGATCCATGGGTGCAGAGCTGACATTCTGCTGTGCTGCCTCGGACAGCAAAATTTTGGGAGCAAAATCTGCCAGCCAAATTTGGGATTGAGGGGATATTTCAGCGAGGAACTGCCCAGTTTGGGGGATTTCAGCTGGAAAAGGCACTGAGCTGCCTCAGGTTCAATATTCTGCACTGCAGGGAATTCGTTCTCTTCTTCAAATTCCTTTTGGAACGAAAAAATGCTGGGGGGAAATTGTTTAATTCGTCCACCTCTCCAAATCCTGCTGTTTCTCCATGCAGACAAAGCCTGGCTTTGTACTTTTGCCCCTTCCAGAGGAACTGCTCAATCTCTTTAATGAAAAAAAAAAAAATAAAGGGGAAAAAAGCCAACAAAGTGACAAAATTCCCGGTGATTTCTGTGGCTCGCTGCCACCAGCCCATCCTTGAGGCTCTGTCTCCATCCCCCTGCCAAGCAGGAATCATTTTTCCCCTTTTTCCCCTTTTTTCCCTGCTTTTCTGCAGACAAAGGGGTTGTTGTTGTCTGTGCAGCAGATTTGGGATGGCTGAGCTGGGAAAACGGGAATTTTGGATGCACTTCTCCAGACTGCTGTGTCTGCTGACACTCACTTTAATTTCATTAACATTTGAGTGCTTGTGCTGCAATGAAAAGTTTCTCAGAGCCTGAACCTCACCTTTACCTGCTGAAATCCCAGATTTTCACACCTTGGGGATTTGCAGGGGGATATTTACCAACAACTGAATTTACAGCGAGGGTGGTATAAAATAATATAATTTAAAAGGGGGGAGGTGGATGTGATTTCACAGGCTGGGTCAGCTCTGCCTGGGGATTGTAACAAATCCCAGACTGGCTGTGAAGAGAGGAGGGAACTCTTGCAGAGCAATTCCAAATTTTGGGCAGGAGCTGTTGGACTCCTCCTGCAGCCCAGACCATCCCTGCTCTCCCCATCCCCTCCTCTCTCTCATCAACCTTCAAAATTAGCGGCCAAAATTAGGGCAGAGCTGTGTCCTGTCCTCCCAACACCCTGCAACACTTGGGGTCCCTTCCCTAGCAGCCTAAATCCTGTAAAAACCTCTCTGCGGGTGTGGCAGCGCCCAAACTGCTGCAGAGTGAGGGATTTGGGAGGAAAAGTCATCCCCTGGTGGTGTCCCAGGTGATTTTGGTTAAAACTGGAGGTTCCTGGGTGTGAGAGGGAAAATCAGGGCTGGGTGTGGCTCTGTCCTTGCTGCGGTTTCTGAGTGAGGAGTTGAATCATCGTTAATAAACGGAGTTCATCACTCCTGACTCCCGATTTGGGAAATCAGGGTGTCCAAATCAGCAGGAGAAATTTTGGGGAATGGAGAAGATTTTCTGGGTTTCCTGATGAGAACCACGCAGGGAAATTGGTGACATCCCCTCCTTTTGCAGGCATGTCTGGTGCCATCAGCCCAACCAGACAATTTCCATAACGAGTTTTTTCTTCCTCTGTTTTTCCCGTTTTTTTCCTCTCCAGCTCTCCCAAGCCTCCAGCGCTGTCACTTTGCATCCAGTCCCCTGGAGCGTTTCTTTTCAGCGTGGTAAATATTGATGTGAATGTGATGCACACACGGAAAGGAGCCTGAACTGGGGGAAACGTTTAGGCAGGGGCTGGGTGTGTAAAGATTTAATGAACACACAGAATTTGGAATTATTTCTTTCACAGTGAGAGAAATCCAAATTGCACAGCCAGTGCAAAACACTTTTATTCGGTAGGACCCCACCCTGCTCAGAGGGAAAATGTTCAATCCCTACTTTAGAGCATTTTGAAGGTAAATGTTGAATTTTTTGCCCTGCAGGCCTCGCTGTTATTTCTGGAATTTGTCACACAGCTGATTCGTGAACTTTAAAATACTTTTGTGTGCATTTCAGAACCAATATTTGGCTGTTGGTGGCTGACTCCTAATTAAAATGTTGTCTCTAAATGCCATTAAGAATATTAATAATTAAAAGAACAGCTGGAGTTGTAGTGTAATGAGTTATAGCAAGAATTCAGCTGCAATGCAGAACGAAGAAAATTCAGTGGAGGGGGATCCCTGATTGATATTTTATTCAGAATTCACTTCCCTCTCCACCCACAAAGCTGAGTATTTCACATTAATGCACCCTTGGCATCAGTAGGAACCTTCCCCTGTTCTGAGAGAAGAGAATAATTTTATTTGAGAACAAAAAGTGGTTTAGAAGGTCGGGCTGTGACAATGTGATGTCATTTGTCCTTTGGGTGGAGGCTGATGCCATCACTGCTGTCCCTGCCAGGGAGGGGACGGGGGGCAGATAAAACCAGGCTTAATTAAAGGCTGAGTCCCTGCTCTGACTCGAGAAATTTCAATTTAAACCTGAAAAACCTCGGTCTGTTCTCAAGGGCAGGGCGTGGTCAGGGAAAATCAGCTGGAGAGGAATCCCAGAATCCCAGGAGGGTTTGGGATGGAGGGAACCTTAAAGATCATCACCTTCCTATCCCCAGATTAAAACCAAATCTTATTTTCAGGCACTTTTAGGGAACTGGAATAAAATTTGCAGCCAAATATATTTGGATTTATAAACCTTTGTGTCCACCGGCAGAGCTCATGTTAAATGGGATATTCCTCATGGGATATTCCTCATGGGATATTTCTTATGGGATATTCCTCATGGGATATTTATCGTGGGATATTTTCATTGGGATATTTTTATGGGATATTTCTCATGGGATATTTCCTATGGGATATTCCTCATGGGATATTTCTCATTTTCCAGCCAAGGAAAAGTGCCTGAAATGCAGGAATTGGCTGATTTCCACTCACACCCGTGGATGCCATGGACACACGTGGAATTCTGCATCATTCCCTGAATTCCTGCATCCCCTGAATTCCTGCCCTGGCTGTCCCTGCGGGAGGCTCTGGCAGGACACAGGTCCCTGTTCAGGGATCCCAGCTGGAATCGGAGCCCAGGAGGCAGCTCGGGGCTGGGGGGAGCAATTCCAGCCCCTTCCCATCCCACAGGTTCCCTTTCCATCGCTCCCGGGCTCTGTGATTGTGCCTGCGCTGGGTTCGCAGCCAAATCGCTGCCAATTATCGGCTCTGTTAAATGGGAATGTTGGGAAACATTTCCATTTGTCGGCTGAGTGTCCACATGCCTTTGATTAATGCGGAAAACAAAGCAAATATTAGGGCAGAACATTCCTGCTGGGTTTGCCTGCCTGCTTTTCCATCCGTCTCCCCTGGAATCAAGTGCCATAAAATTTCCAAGGAGGTAATTGGAGTGTGCTTCCATTTAATCCTGCCATGATTTTTAACCTTGACATGAAGTTTCTTGATGATTCTTCCCCTCCCCTCCTTTTTTTTTCTTTCTTTTTTTTTTTTTTTCCTTCTGTTGGTTTTTCTTAATTGCTTGTCTTGGCAGCAGGACATTTCACTGTCCCAGTGTAATCTCCAGTTCCCTCTGGGAATGTTCCAGCAGAGCTTTCTGCAGAGTCAGCCTTTCTGAAAATAAAGCAGATCCCGAGGTTAACACGGGAGGAGCGTGCCTGGAGGTCACTTTGGAACGGGGTTTTTGTTCTCTGCGTGCAGGAAGGACAAGATCGCCTTGAAATCCTGAATCCCTCCCTGTGTGCCTTGAAAAGGAAATTATCTTAAAGAATTCCTTGCTTATTTGAACTTAAATTTTGTCTCTTAAGTTATAATAGGGGATAGGGAATTTAAACAATGGGATTTTTTTATGGGGTGGGAGACAATGAGGAACGATAGGGAATTTAAACAACGGGATTTTTTATGGGGTGGGAGACAATCAGGAACGATGGAGCTGCTGCTGCTTTGACACTGGGCTGTGTTTGGGAGGATCTCACCCAGCACAGGCTGTCAGACCTGGACTGGAATAATTCCATCAATAATTTAAATAGGATTTTGGGGGGTCAGAGACAATCAGGAATGATGGAGCTGCTGCTGCTTTAACACTGGGCTGTGTTTGGGAGGATCCAGTCCTGCACACACTGTCAGACCTGGACTGGAATAATTCCATCAATAATTTGAACAACACGGGTTTTTGGGTGGGAGGCAATTGGGAACGATGGAGCTGCTGCTGCTTTGACCCTGGGAGGATCCAGTCCTGCACAGGCTGTTCCTGGGGAGGATTCCCAGCCTGGAGAATGGCAGGAATGAGCAGGGGAGAGCAGACAAAGCTGGGCTCAGGCTCGGGCATCCCTCAGCCACCAGCAGAGCTCCTCAGCAGTGATTTATCTCCCTGAGCTGAGCCCGTCCTGACAAGGAGAGGTCACCACCAGGGTCCCTCTGAGCTGGGTTTGGAGCACCCAGGGCTGGCTCCCTGCAGGGGAGGATAATTCCCTAATCTGGGGATAATTCCTGGGCCAGATGGTGACACTCACAGCTTTGCTTTCCCAGGATTTCCCTCTGCAGGCTGCAGATCAAAAGGACTCCTCGCTGTGGGTTTTGATTTAAATACAGCAATAATAAAATCATTATTGATCTCACAATATTTATCTGCAGATACCATCAGCTCCCAATGTCTCCCTGATATCACACCCAAGAAATCCATCCTTGCAGCTCCCTGGGGTCACTGGCTGGGAAACAACACTCATGCTGGGGCTCCTTTTCCTTTTCCTTTCCTTTTCCTTTTCCTGTTCCTTTTCCTTTTCTTTTTCCTGTTCCTTTCCTTTTCCCTTCTCCTTCTCCCTCTACTTCTCCTTCTCCTTTCCTCTCCCCTTTCATTTTCCTTTTCCCTTTTCCTTTTCCCTTTCCCTTCTACTTTCCCTTCTTCCTTTCCCCTTTTCCCTTCCCCTTTTCCCTTCCCCTTTCCTCTTCCTCCAATCAAAAACTCACTGCAGCTTTTGGGTGGATTTTAGGCCTTTTTAGAGCAGCTCCAGAAACCTTTCCAGACATTTATCTTGTCATTTATCTTGTCCCAGAGCTGCTGGTACAGAAAATTCCTCCCTTTTCTGTCGGGGGTTGTTTAGGGGATGGCTGCAAAGGTCACCCACAGCCCTGCTGCAGGTCAGCAATTCCCAGAAAAGCTGAGCTTATGGAAAAAATCCTCCTGTCCTGGGTTTGCAGGTGAACACAACACCAGGCAGAGCCCAGCTCGGCACTTCTGCCTGGCCGAGGGAGGGATTTCACAAAGGTTAATGGGAATAACTGGGAATTAAACCTGGAGAGCAGCAAGAACCTTCCTGCTCCTGCCCAGAGTCACTCACAGTCCTAAAATTCATGTACAGCCATAAATTCACACACAATCCCAAATACAGGTGCAATCCCAAATGCGTGTACAGCCCCAAATTCACACAATCCCAATCCATGTACAGCCCCAAATTCACACACAATCCCAAATTCACATGCAATCCCAAATACAGGTGCAATCCCAAATTCACACACAATCCTAATTCATGTGCAACCCCAAATTAATGAACAATCACAATTCACATGCAATCCCAAATTCACACAGAACCCCAAATTTACACAATCCCAAATTCATGCACAAATCCAAATTCACCACAATTCCAAATTCACTCACAATCCCAAATTCACACACAATTCCAAATTCATGTAAAACCCCAAATTCACTCCTTTCCTGTCGTCAGTTTAAACCCTCCAAACATGAGTTTAGTTTAAAGTGAATAAACCCTTTAAATTTCCCTATTTCCATAACTCCCTGAGAGATCCCTGGGATGTTCCTTGGTGGGTGCTGCTTTCCCAAACTGAACCCTCCTCCCTGTGGTGAGCTGTTCAAAAACACCTCAACGATTAAACACCACCATAAATATTCTGATTTATCCAAACTCCTTTGATTTGGATTTTGTAAGACCTTAGCATTTTGTTTTTTACCTAAAATAGGACATTTCTTCTTATTGCTCACACAACAATCCCCACACACTTTGAATTATTAATTCCTCTTCGTGTCCCTTCAAGTTCCTTTCTCAAGAAGGGTTGAATATATTTATATTTATTTTTCAGGATGTTCTGTGCCCACCTGCTCAGGGGTTTGAAACAAATTCCCTGCCTGTCCTTGCAGATTGCATTAAGCAGTCTGGGGCTGATGGACTCTTTAATAAAGTGAGTATCAGAGGCAGATTTGATAAAAGACATGCCACTGCTAACGATGCTTAATGAAAATAAAAGCTTTGGGGTTTGGTGTCCTGCCCATCCAGTTAAGTGGGATTGTATTTATTGGCCATCAGGCAGCTCCACACAAGCTCGGGCACAAAATGGAATTTCAGTGTTCCAGTAAAAATAGAAAACAGGCTGGGGGACAAACAGGGATTGTGAAGGGCACAGAAATCCATGGAATTATTGCCTGGCTGCAGCAGGGATGGGCTGGGGGTGGCTGCTGCAGATATTCCTGCTGCTGCCTGGAGGTTTGATGTGTAACAAAATCCTGGTGTTCCCCCAGCATTCCTCACCTGATTCTGGGGAAATGGGGATGCTGGACGTGGGTTTTCCCTCTTTTCCTGAGGTTTTCCTGGCTGGGCAATCCCTGTGTGTGTGACAATTCCAGCTGTGTGTGACACAGGGGCCTCCTGCAGCACCTTCCTCTCCCTGAACCAGAGCATTCCAGAGCACCCCACAAACCCCTGCACGAACAGGAATTAAATCCATGCCAATCCATAAAGCACCTGGGGATGCACAGCACCCTCCAGAACAGAGCAACACTCGTGATTTCCAAGAGAAATGTGTGATTCCACGGATTTATTCCCTGAGCAGAGGCAGCAGAATTCCATCACAAAATCCCACCCAGCCCTGCCCTCTGGCAGTGGAAGCCATTCCCTGTGTCCTGTCCCTCCATCCCTTGTCCCGAGTCCCTCTCCAGGGAATTCTGGAATGGTTTGGGTGGGAAGGGATTTAAACCCATCCAGTGCCACCCCTGCCGTGGCAGGGACAGCTCCCACTGTCCCAGGCTGCTCCAACCTGGCCTTGGACACTGCCAGGGATCCAGGGGCAGCCACAGCTCCTCTGGGAATTCCATCCCAATATCCCGCTCAAATCTCCCCTTTTCCAGTGGAAGCCATTCCCTGTGTCCTGTCCCTCCATCCTTGTCCCCAGTCCCTCTCCAGCTCTCCTGGAGCCCCTTCAGGCCCTGGAAGGGGCTCTGAGCTCTCCCTGGAGCTTTCCCTTCTCCAGGCTGGACATTCCCAGCTCTCCCAGCCTGGCTCCAGCCCCTTCCCGGCAGGAATTTGGGTCAGATCAGCATCAGGTGAGACCTGCTCCAGGGGTGGGTGGATTTGCAGAGCAGAGCCTGGCTGGAGGTGTGGGAGGTGCCCCCAGTGACAGCCACAGCTCCCAGGAAAATCCCAGGAGAAAATGCCAGGAGAAGAAAATCCCAGAAGAAGAAAATTCCAGGAGAAGAAAACGCCAGGAGAAGAAAATCTCAAGGGAAGAAAATCCCAGGGGAAGAAAATGCCAGGAGAAGAAAATCCCAGAAGAAGAAAATTCCAGGAGAAGAAAATACCAGGAGAAGAAAAGGCCAGGAGAAGAAAATCCCGGGGGAAAATCCCAGGAGAAGAAAATGCCAGGAGAAAATGCCAGGAGAAGAAGATGCCAGTGCTGGCTCTGCCAGCTGGGATCGCCCCTTCCCAAACCCACAGTGGCAGCAGAGGCAGCGCCTCCCACCCCATTTTGGGATCAGGGTGCTCCAAACCCTCAGCTTTTCTCTGAACCTCCCACTCCCTGCAGCTCCTGGGGTGTGATTTTTAGGAATAATTTGCTCAACCTGTCAAAACCCATCGGAGAAAAAAAAAAAATGCAATGTAAGAGACACCCAAAAATCCCATCCTGCCTTCCCTGGCAAGACACCAGGCAGAAACTCAGCAGAAATTCCCACCCTCCCTCATCTGGAGCATCACTTCCTAACTTTATTTAGGGTTTATTTCAGGTGAGGAGAGGCCCAGGAAATTTTAAAACTGATACTGAAGCTTCTCTTCTCCTCCTCTGTGCCATGGGGGGCTCTGCAGATGGGCAGGAAATGGAAATATGGAAATGTTTGGTTTTTTTTCCTCCTCCTCTTTTCCACTTGGGCATCATTTGGAATGTCTTTCATAAACGTCTGTGCTACCAGGCACATTTTAAATAAGTGATGAGGAGCCCCCACTCTTCTGATTGCAGTTTCTAATTGTGGCAGTGATTAAGGGAACCCCAAACCCGGGTCAGGGCTGCTTTTAAGGCAAGGAAACGGGACATGAATAAGGAATAGGTGGGAAATGTGATCATTCCAGGGAAACCAAACCCGTGGTGCTGGTGAGAATCGGAGCTCTGCCCATTTCTGTGCCCACTCAGGTCAGATTTAAAGAGTTTTGGGTCAGGTTTCATCAGTGAGAGAGGGAAGTCTGGCTGCTGCTCTGTGGTGTCTGGACGGATGCTGAGATTTAGTGATAAATGCGCCATTAAACCCCACATTAAATCCCATTCCCTGCGGGCTTTGTCCTGCCCAGACCCACAGCAGTGAAATTCAGGAATAAAACTGCTTTTGGGTGTTAATCCAGGCTCAGAAGCTCCTGAAGGAGGTGCAGCTCACCCAGGCTCCTGATGTGTCCTAAATCCAGCTGCTGGACACCCCAAAACCTGGACTCCAGTGGTTTTCCTTCATTTTAACCCTCGTGTATTCTGGCCAAGGAAAGGGGGGTTGCTCCCCTTTTTGTTGCTCCCTTTTTGAGTTACTCCACGGGCTGCCTGAGGTTCCCTGTCCTCATTTGCAGCTCTCTTGCTCCTGTGCTCTGCAGTGGCTCATGAATATTTCAGGATTCTCTTCCATCCTGCAGCACTCAGCTGATTCCAGCATGAAAAATTCACAGGGAAGTGCAGCAATCCCAGGCTGGGCTGATGGGGATGAGCCCAGCCCAGGTCCCACCGAGGCTCCTCTTCTCACGAGCAGCAGCACCAGAGGAAATGGCCCCAAGTTGTGCCTATTGTGCCAATTTTTAGGGGAAAATCCATCCATTGTCCAGCCCTAGCAGTGGAGTCACCATTCCTGGAGGGGTTTAAATCCTGTGGATGTGGCACTTGGGGACACGGGTGGGTTGGCACTGCTGGGGATGGTCAGATGGGTTTTGAGGGCTTTTCCACCCTCAATGATTTTAGAATTCTCTCCCTTCCTCTCTTTTTTGGGGGGCTGGGGAGGTTCTTGGCTTTCCTTTCCTTTTCAGGGGTGGTCACAGGTCAATCCCAGTGAAGCACCAGTTGCTGGCTGAGAGGTGTGGACATCAGGGGGGTTAATAAATGAGTTTTGCTGCTGTTCCTGTGAGTCCTTCTTGCTGTTATTGCCGAAAATCCACCACCACGGGCCCATTCCATGGAACCACTGCGGCTGGAAAACCCCTCCAGGGTCATCAAATCCAGATTTGGCCAAATCCCAACATGCCCATAAACCACATCCCAACCCAGAGGCTCTGTCACTGCCCAGGGAAGGCACACAAAGAACAAGGATCAAATAAATCAACCCAAAAAAAGGGGGCTGAGCACCCCCTGTGCAGCCAGAGCAGCCCAGTGAGAGCTCTGAGATTTGGGACACGGCTCAGAGGAACCTGAGTCCTTCCTGTGGACACTCCAAGGTGAATCCCAGGGAACTGAGGCTGGGATGGAGTTTCCAGATTCCAGGTGAGCTGTACGTGCTGGGGGGGGGGTGGGAAATGCAGAATTCCTGTGCAAATCCAGGCTCTGCTCAAGGAATGGGAGCACTGGAATGTGGGAATCAGCCCCTCCCACCATGGAAAAGGGACCTGGCCTTGGGATGTGGCTCCCTGAGCGATGTCCCTTGGGCGGGAGGGGTTTTCCTGCTGTTCCCAGGTGTGTTTGGGGAGGGAAGGTGTCCTGGAGGGAATTCTGTCCTGAGGGAAATCCTGTCCTGAAGGGAATCATGTCCTGAAAGGAATCTTGTCCTGGAGGGAAATCCTGTCCTGGGGGAATCATGTCCTGGAGGGAATCCTGCCATGAAGAGAATCCTCTCCTGAAGGGAATCCTGTCCTGGGGGGAATCATGTCCTGGGGAAATCCTGTCCTGGGGGAAATCCTGTCCTGAAGGGAATCATGTCCTGAAAGGAATCCTGTCCTGGAGGGAATCCTGCCATGAAGAGAATCCTCTCCTGAAGGGAATCCTGTCCTGAAAGGAATCCTGTCCTGGAGGGAATCCTGCCATGAAGAGAATCCTCTCCTGAAGGGAATCCTGTCCTGAGGGGAATCCTGTCCTGAAAGAATCCTGTCCAGTCCCACTGGGAGACCCCACCATGGGGATTTTTAATTCATCTCATGCTCTGAAGCCAAATCACGCTATGGGACTGGGCAGGAAGGATTTTTGGGGTGACCTAATTTAGGAGCACGTTCAGGAATTCTCAGCAGCACTTTTCCCACCGCTGGGATGCTGGGATGTGCCTCTCCGTGCAAAATGGAACATGGAAAACACATTACTGCAGTGCACTCCAGGACAGGCAAAAATAGATCCGGGCTGTGGAGCAGCTGATCCCTGTCTCCATGTAGGAACAGCTGTAAAAGGAATGTTTTGTGTGGCTGCAGCCACAAGCAAACCCACCTGAGCCCTGTCCTCACCTGTTCTGCCTGGAAAACTGCTCCAGGATTTCCCAGCACTTTTTAATCCTCGCTGGAGGAGCAGCTTTTTGTCTCCATCTCCAAATTCCTGCTGAGGTTGTGTGGGGTTTATCGTTTCTCTGTTACCTGGGGCTGCACACTCCGGTCTGTTTGGTCAGGCTGTGACCCAGGCTCAGCCCCACCCCATGGAGCCACTTTCCCTTCCCTAATGGCTCCTGCAGACACATCCATCAATATTTCAGCCTCTACAATTTTGCCCTGAGACCTTCTAAAGGCCAGGGCCACGCTTTTTGTGGAATTATTTATGGATCTCGTGTCAGGAGCAGCCTGCTAATCTCTGCCACTTTCCTGAGGGAGGCTTTAGATGGGATTTTTAGGGATGCAGGGACCTGGACAAACACTGGGGTCCCCTGTTTGGGAGCCCCAGGGGAGGGTTAGCAGCATCCAGCAATGCCATACTTGGGAAATTATCATTAAATGGATGATCAATGGCATTCTCAGCCATTTTTAAAGAAATTGAAGTGGCTGAGGTTCACATTTCAGCACAGGGTGGGATTCCTGGGGTGTCTGTGCTGGGCCAGGAGTTGGTTGATGATCCTGGTGGGTCCTTTCCAATATTCCCAGAATACTCCATGATTCCATGGTTACTGATATTATTATTACTGATACTATTAATACTGGTTTTATTACCACTGATATTTTTACTGATATTACCAGCCAGTGGCACAGGGTGCCATGGTTAGAACCATTTTTTGGCAGCACTGGGGACCATTAAGCCCAGTTTGATGGCAGACTGGACCCGCAAGGTGTGAGTTCAGGGAGCATCAGCTGGGAATTTTCTTCCCTGTGAATTTTCCCTGTGAATTTTCACATCTGTGGGTTCACCCTGCAGCCTTTTACCTCCTCCTTTGTGCAGAAGGTGATGATTTATGCATTGCTACCAGGCTACAGAAAACCTGCTGGCACAGGGAAGCAAAATCCTGAATTCCACATTCCCAGTGACGTGAATTATTCACCTGGACAAGGGCTGCTAGGACAAGGCTTTGTTAAAACCTGACTCAGTTAGAACTGGCTCCTGCTGTGAGGAGCTGAGCCTGGCCTGGGTGGGGAGTGGTGTTTGGAGGGTTGGGATCGATTTATTTATTCCCTGTCTGGTGCCTTGGTGTCTGCAGATCCAACGTGTCCCTGTCCCTGTCCTGGACACAGCCCAAGGTCAGGAGGTGCTGGCAGAGCAGAATTGATCCCTGAGCCATTCCTTCCCACATCCCATTGTCCTGGCAATTCAGAATTCATCCCATTGTCCTGGCAGTGCAGAATTGATCCCTGAGCAATTCCTTCCCACATCCCATAATCCCTGGCAGTGCAGAATTGATCCCTGAGCAATTCCTTCCCCACATCCCATTGTCCTGGCAGTGCAGAATTGATCCCTGAGCCATTCCTCCCCACATCCCATTGTTCCTGGCAGTGCAGAATTGATCCCTGAGCCATTCCTCCCCCACATCCCATTGTCCTGGCAGTGCAGAATTGATCCCATTGTCCCTGGCAGTTCAGAACTGATCCCTCAGCCATTCCTTCCCACATCCCATAATCCCTGGCAGTGCAGAATTGATCCCTGAGCCTTCCTTCCCCACATCCCATTGTCCTGGCAGAGCAGAATTGATCCCATTAACCCTGGCAGTGCAGAATTGATCCCTGAGCATTCCTTCCCACATCCCATTGTCCTGGCAGTGCCGAATTGATCCCATTGTCCCTGGCAGTGCAGAATTGATCCCATTAACCCTGGCAGTGCAGAATTGATCCCTGAGCCATTCCTTCCCACATCCCATTGTCCTGGCAGTGCAGAATTGATCCCTGAGCCATTCCTCCCCCATATCCCATTGCCCTCTAACGGCCAGCACGGAATTTGCAATGGACAATTCTGAGAATTCCAGAGGCATTCGCTCTGTTGGGATGCTCTGAATTTCCAGAACTTCCCTAAAAACCTTCAGGGAGCAGATTGGGTTTGGGGTGCAGAGAAAAGGTGTTGGTAGCACCGTGCTCAGGTACAGATGGAGGGAAAAGTGGGATGAGGGAGGGTGGAAAATTGGAATGGGTTATTCCAGAAAGGCTGTGGATTCCCCATCCCTGGAAGTGCCCAAGGCCAGGCTGGACAGGGCTTGGGGCAGCCTGGGACAGTGGGAAGTGTTGGAATTGGATGATTTTTCAGGTCCCTTCCAACCCAAACCATTCCAGGATTTTGTGATTCTGTGAATTCAGAGGTTGAAAAGAAACAGGAAAAAAAAAAAACAAAACATTTTTGTTTTCATGTGGAGTGAGGGAAAAGGAGGAGTGGAATATTCACTCATACCAAAAAAAAGCCCAGCAATAAATGGAATTTTGGGGGGCTGAGGGAAGGGAAAGGTCCAGCCCACGGCTCCTGCACAGCAAATTCCAGATTTGGGATCTTTTCCTCCTGCAGTGGAGGCTTTTGAGCAGCAGATGTCACGTTTGTACAACACAACGAGAGGTTGTAGCTACACACGGAGTAACTCCGGGTGGAAATCATAACCTGCTCTGGGTGGGAATAAATCAGATAGAAAATTATATAAAAATTATAGAGAAAATAGAATATTTTTTCTGAAGTTTCTGCTCTCGTTCACTCTGAAGGAGGATTTTTGATCCCAGCCCAGGGCTCACCCTCTGCTTGGGGCTGGAACTGGAGGAGTTCAGGTATGAACAGGTCAAGACCTGATTTCCTGCAGGAAAAGGCAGCCCAGGATCCCAGTTTGGAGCTGAATCTCAGAAGGCAATTCAGGAAAAAAAAAAAAATTCTCTAAATTTGCTTCAAATCTTGCTATCCTTGGAAAATTCTGGAGTGCTCCCAAAGGCTGGAAATCAGGAAGAAATAGATTTGAAGGTGGCAGAAAAGCTGTGATGGAATATCCTGTAACGCCTCATTATAAATGGAATTCAGCTTTCCTGGCTGACTTGGCAGCTCTGACAACACCTGGGAATTTTTTTTTTTTTTTTTTGCTGCAAATTGGGAGTTTTAGGGCTCTGGCAATGCCAGAAATGACCCCACTTCACCCTGGTTTTCCTGTGCTTCATGATGGGTTTTAAAGAGCACAACAATGACTTCCTGTTCAGACAGAACTTTAATACAGAAATCTCTGAAAATACATTAATTACAGCTCATAAAAAATAACTTCTGGATTTTTAAACCCCAGTCAAACCCAGGTGGAGATTCCAATCTCTCCCTGGCTCAAATAAAGCAGCAGTTATCCAAAGAGGAAGGAAGCTCAGCTCTTGCAGCAACATCCATCCTCATCCAGCACAACCTCACTCCTCAAAATGAGGACTGAAATTCCATCACATCCGTGTTTTGCAGGGAAAGGCACCCTCAACAGGGAATTTAAGGATTGTGGAGGGAATCCAGCCCAAAGGATCTTCCCAGAACCACTCCCAGCGTGTCTGGTTCCTCATTCCATGTCCAGCTCAGACCCTGAGGACACAACTGCTGTCCCCAGGGCAGGAAGGGTTGGTTTTTCTCCAGGACATGAAGGAGAAATCTTTGTGTTGCTGGGGGCAGAGAGGGCTGGAAAAGATCCAGAAATTGAGCCGAAAAAAAAAAAAAAAAGTTTGCAATTCCCAAACGTGCAGCAGCCCCACTGGTCCCAGAGGAGGAGCAGCCTCATCCCACAGCAGCTTTTGTAACTTACTCCCAGTTTACACCTCAGTGCAAGTGGTGACTCTGCCCTGCTTCCCTCGGACAGCAGCTCAATGTCACCACCAGAGCTCCTCACTGCCTGAAATCCCAAATCTTTCCAAGCAGCTCTCAGTCAGTTCTCAAGGAGAAGAGGGAGATGGTCTGGGATGACTTTGCCAAAAAAAGTGGAGGAATCGAGGGAAAAATTGTCCCTGGAAACTTGGGGTGTGTCACCCAGCTCTGCTTGGGAAGCCTCAGACCCTGGGGTTCATCGGGGGCTTCAAAGCCTGCAGGGAAAAGGAACAGTGAAATTCCAGCAGTTCCAGGAATTCCATCCCCAGGGAATTGTTATTCCCACCAGAATTACCTGGGGGGGAGGTGGGGGTTTGCCTTTGGGAAAGGGCACAGGAGGAGCTCTTCTCTCTGGAGCCTGGAACAAAACAGGGTTTAAATTTAAATTTAAATTTAAATGTCACCGGGGTTGTCTGAGCAGCCCCAGCTGCCTCATCCTGCAGCATTTTCCTGCTGGGAATGCTGGAGGTGGAGAGGAATCATCTGCCCGTGTGCGAGGGGCAACAAAATACAAACACAAAGGGTCCAGATCTGTGTAAGAAGACACTGAGCTATTCCCAATATTTAAATATCGATATCCAAGCTCACAGAGCGGGATTTAAATGTGGTTTATAATTGATACATGGAGATATTTTATATCTTATAGTTTATAATTTATATTTTATATTTTACATTGTGCTGACCAGTGTTTGTGCAGGCAGCACCCTGCAGTTGTGTCACCGGGGTGAAATGGATTTTACAGCCTCAGATGGATTTTACAGAGGGGCAGGGGGCTCAAATGCTGAGATGGTAAATATTTGAGGCGGGGATTTTCTTTTAATTAGGATGGTTTGGGTTTATTAATGAGAAATAGAACCATTCCTCTGGGTTCTTGCAAGTGTAAGACCCACCACAACTCTGCCATACAGGGAACCCTCCCAGGCACCTGCAGTGGCAAAGTCACCCATCATTTAAATGCTGTTTACACCTGAAATCCCTCTTGGTTTAAACTCCAGCTTCTGATGCCCTGGAGGACTCCCTGGCTGATGAGGAATATTTGTGCAGTTTAGAACTCCCACCCTAAAAAAAATCTGTGCTTTGGATGGCTGTGATTTTAAATTTTTACTTGAAATCACAGTCAGAAACTGCAGATATGAATTGGAATCTGGTAGGGATGTGGGAAGCTGCAGGGCTGTACTCACAAATTTCTCCTCGGGGTGGAAAGAGCCAGGTTTGGTGGCAGGAACAGGAGGTGGGGGACCTTTGGGCCTCAGGGCAGGCTGGAAAAAAGCAGAATATCAAACATTTTAACCCTTTGTGTGCAGTGTGTGCGGGGAATGGGCAGGCTGGAGCTGGATGTAAAGGTGCTGTAAGGCACTGGGAGGGGGCAGGGATGCTGCCAGGGAAAACAGAGCCTGATCTGGAGCTCAGGGATGTCCCTTGGTGTGCAGATTGTCCCCGAGGGTTTGTGATGTTCCCCAAATCCCGCAGGGACATTCCCAGAAATGAAGTACTCACACTCTGGCGCTGGGGTTTGTTCTCCTGGGGTGGAGGCACGGGAAGAATTTTCTTCTCAATCACCTGCGACCAGAACGGGCACAGCTCGGGTGGAGCCCTGATCTCACCTGGTTCTTATCTCCAGGTGTCCCCGCCCTGCCCGGGCCACCCGGAGCCCTGCCGGGGCCACCCGGAGCCCTGCCCGGGCTGCCATTCCCAGCGCTGGCCCCTCGGAAATTTGGGAATCTCCTGCTGGGATCCCCAGTGTTGTCCCGTCAGAATTCTGGGAATCTCATGCAGGGATTGCCAGCGCTGGCCCCTCGGAAATTTGGGAATCTCCTGCTGGGATCCCCAGTGTTGTCCCGTCAGAATTTTGGTAATCTCGAACTGGGATTCTCAGCACTGTCCCTTCTGAATTTTGGGAATTTCGTGCTGGGATCCCCAGCACTGTCCCGTCTGAATTTTGGGAATTTCGTGCTGGGATTCCCAGCTCTGTCTCTTCAGAATTTTGGGAATCTCGTGCTGCCATTCCCAGGTCTGTCCCCTCGGCATTTTGGGAATCTCGAACTGGGATTCCCAGCACTGTCCCTCCCCCCAGTATTTTGGGAATCTTGTGCTGGGATTCTCAGCTCTGTCCCTTCAGAATTCTGGGAATCTGGTGCTGGGATTCCCACTGTTGTCCCTTCAAAATTTTGGTACTCTCAAACTGGGGTTCTCAGCACTATCCCTTCAGAATTCTGGGAATCTTGTGCTGGGATCCCCAGCTCTGTCCTGTCAGAATTCTGGGAATCTCGTGCTGGGATCCCCAGCTCTGTCCCCTCAGCATTTTGGGAATCTGATGCAAGTGCAGCCCCTTTGGGTGATGGTTTGAGCCCTGGGGACAGTCCCCAGCTGTCCCTGCTCACCTTCTGGGCAGGTGGCACCAGCACAGGCTGCTGTCTGCAGCTCTGCTCCTGATCCACGAACACCTGGTTGGTGGCTCCGGGTCCCCTCCTGCTCTGGTGGCTGTCAGAGATTTCACATCAAGCTCAATTTTAGTTAACTGAAGAAAAAAACCTCACAGCTGAAGCCCTGCCTTGCTCCTGGCTGGAGTTTTGTACCCATGTCCTTGATTTCTTTCTTCCCTTTATCCATTTGGGATTATTAAGGATTTTTCAAGAGCTCCACTTCAACTCTCCCATCCCCTCCCAACCATGGGATTTCTGAAACACCTCCGCAGATCTCATGGGCCATCTTCCTTCCCTTCCAGAGCCTAATTCCCCCCACCCCCATTGCAAACGCTGCTTAGAGCTCTGCAGGGATTTCCTGGTGTTGGTTTCGGGGTTCCAGGTGGATGTGGGGAGGTTTTACCTCTTGTGGAAGCCTCGGAAGCGGGTGAGCAGCACGGCTGCAGCTGCAGTGACAACCAGGACAGCCAGCACCCCAGCGGCCACAGCGATGCCTGCAGGGACAGAAACAGGATTTAAACATCGGGGAACCAGTGAGAACAGGACAGAAACAGTTTAAATATCCCAGAACCACCGAGGGAAGGGACAGAAACAGGACTTAAATATCCCAGAATCACCGAGGGAAGGGAGAGAAACAAAACTTAAACATCCCAGAACCAGTGAGGGAAGGGAGAGAAACAGAATTTAAATATCCCAGAACCAGTGAGGGAAGGGAGAGAAACATAATTTAAATATCCCAGAACCAGTGAGGGAAGGGACAGAAACAGAACTTAAACATCAGGGAATCACTGAGGGAAGGGAGAGAAACAGAATTTAAATATCCCAGAACCAGTGAAGGCAGGGACAGAAACAGTTCTTAAAATATCAGGGAATCACTGAGGGACAGAAACAGTCCCTAAAATCACTGAGGGAAGGGACAGAAATTGTTCCTAAAACATCAGGGAACTACTGAGGGAAGGGACAGAAACAGTTCTTAAAACACTACTGAGAGCAGAGACAGAAACAGAACTTAAACACCTGGAATCAATGAGGGTAGCAACAGAAAAAGTTCTTAGAACATCCCAGAACCACTGAGAACAAGGACAGAAACAGTTCCTAAAATCACTGAGATTGTGAGGGACAGAAACTGTTCCTAAATCACTGAGATTGTGAGGGATAGAAACAATCCCTGAAATCACTGAGGGCAGGGACAGAAACAGAAAAATACCAGCAAATCAGTGAGGGCAGAGACAGAAACAGTTCCTAAAACACCAGGAATCACTGAGGGCAGGGACAGAAATAATCCTTAAATATCAGGGATCACTGAGGGCAGGGACAGAAACAGTTCCTAAATCACCAAGATTCTGAGGTACAGAAGCAGTTCCTAAGTCACTGAGGGCAGGGACAGATCCAAGGTGTGGCACTTACCGGTGAGGGCTGAGGAGCTGTCACAGTTCGGGGGTGCCCACCCCTCCTCACACTGGCACTGCAGCTTGTGGTCACACACCTGGGGGCACAAACAGGGACACCTCAGCTGGGGACACCTGCCAGATTTGGGGGGTCAGAAAGTTTCTGGGTGAGGATGCTGAGGAGTTTTTTTTTTGTTTTGTTTTGTTTTTTTATCTCACAGTTTGTTTGGGCTAAAATTTAGCACAAAAGGAGAAGTTTTGGGTGTTAAAGGACAGTCCTGGTGTCATGCAGCTTTTGTTCTGCAGTGACAGCTTCACTAAAGAGTTAATCTGTTTGTCTCTGAAAGGTCAAATGTGAGCAGAATTCTCTCCCCCAAACCAAAATAACCTAAAAAAGAAGAGCTGTGATACCGTGGCTCAGGGGCTGTGTCTATCTCCAGGCCAAAAATAATGATGTTACATCAGGTGAGATGTGTTTTCATACAAATTTTTCAAGTGTCTGACTCCCCAGATTTGACAGATTCATATCAATGATTTAAAAAGTGCCAGCAAGGAGATCTGAGGATGAGCTGCATCATTTTCCTGGGGTTTTAGAGTGAATAACATCAAATGCTGGTGTCTTACAGCATGGCCAGAGCACTTGGCAGAGCAGTTGGTGGATCTGAAGACCTCCTCAGCATGGATACACTCCCCGTGGCTGCACACCTGGAATGAGAGCAAACCACAGGGATTTGGAGCTTCCAGGACAGGCAGAGTTTGGATTTTATCCTGTGAGGGGATGGAGAGCAGCAGGAGACACAGAACCAGCTCTGGAAATCCCTCAGACCCCCTTTAGGAGTGGGAGGTGAGGGGTTAATTTTCCATGTGGGTGTTTTGGAGAAAGGGGAGTGGCAGAGATGTGCAGACATCACTCCTGTCCCTCATCCCTCCCTTCCAGGTGGGAATATCCAGGGAGGTGACTGGAAACAGCACCCAGAGATGAGGGACATCCATAAGAAATAATTAAATGTAATGAATAACACATTAATGATCTCCTAACCCCTCACACAAATCTTTGTGTCAGTGAAGGGAATGAGACAGCAGCCAAGCCTAAGGAAATGGGAATGGTGCCAATTCCTGTTTGCTTTGCTGCTGCTTTGGGAGAAAAGTTGGGAAAACAAACGAGCAGAAGTTTGGGGTCCGCTCAGTCCTCCCTGTTTAAAATGTAAAAGACAGAATTATATAAACAAGACTGAGAGAGGGGGAAGAATAAAGGAAAAAGCTGTTCTCCACTCACCATGCCATTGCCACACTTGGTTCCATCCAGGATCATGCCTGGGTCCTCCTCTCCCCCCCTGGGGAAGCTGCCTTTGCAGGAGCTGAAGGACAGCAGGCTCCCGTCCCGAGGCATCTCCCTCCCTCCCGAGCAGTACAGCTTGCCACACATCCTGTCTCTGCAAGGAGAACAGCAGCTGTTACCCCAAGGACACGGCCCAGAAAAGCCCTCTGAGCTGGATTCCATTCCATTCCATTCCATTCCATTCCATTCCATTCCATTCCATTCCATTCCATTCCCTTCCATTCCCTTCCATTCCACTCCACTCCACTCCATTCCCTTCCACTCCACTCCATTCCCTTCCACGCCACTCCATTCCACGCCACTCCATTCCACTCCCTTCCACTCCATTCCACTCCCTTCCACTCCATTCCATTCCCTTCCACTCCACTCCATTCCCTTCCACTCCACTCCACTCCATTCCACTCCACTCCACTCCACTCCACTCCCTTCCATTCCACTCCACTCCCTTCCATTCCCTTCCACTCCACTCCATTCCACTCCACTCCCTTCCATTCCACTCCCTTCCATTCCCTTCCACTCCACTCCATTCCACTCCACTCCATTCCATTCCACTCCATTCCACTCCACTCCCTTCCATTCCACTCCACTCCCTTCCACTCCATTCCCAGGAAGTGGAATCCCTGCAGCAGGGAATGCTGCTGTGGGCAGCTTGGCTGGAGAAGGTGACAGGTTCTTAAATGCTGCTGAGCTTATTGGGGAACACAAATCCATTGACAGAAATGAGCATTGAACTGATATTCCCTCCGTTCTGAAATTCCCTGTCCACAAATCCCTGGAGTTCCCTGCACACTCGTCCTCCCCAGATCCCTGTGCACACCTTTGCTCTCTCACCTCAGGATTCAAATCCACTTTTCTTATAAATTATTTCCTGCTGTTTTCAGACAGAACAAGAAGGAACCTGTGCCACTCAAACAGGGTGTTCCTGGCTTGTGCTTCCTAATTTGAGCAGGAATGGCCTCTCTTCCCAGATCCCAGCACATTCCATAGCCCAGTGCTTACTTTTTTTTGCATGGGAGGTGAGTGCCCTGCTCCTTCCTGCAGTATCCGAAATATGTCCCCCTCTCGTTCATGTTGTAACAGGAGGCTGGGCCCTCTGTGGCCTCTGCAGGGGGAAAAGCAGCAGGATGAGTTTGGGACAGCTGGGAATATTCCATCTCCTTCCTTTCCTTAGGAAGTGGCCTTTCCCAGCAAAGTGCCCTTGGGAGTAAATGACTTTCTGGTGTTTCAGCCTGGAGAAGGGAAAGCTCCAGGGAGAGCTCAGAGCCCCTAAAGGGGCTCCAGGAGAGCTGGAGAGGGACTGGGGACAAGGGATGGAGGGACAGGACACAGGGAGTGGCTTCCCACTGCCAGAGGGCAGGGGTGGATGGGATATTGGGAAGGAATTCCTGGCTGGGATGGAATTCCCAGATGAGCTGTGGCTGCCCCTGGACCCCTGGAAGTGTCCCAGGCCAGGCTGGATCCCCCTGGGACAGTGGGAGCTGTCCCTGCCCGTGGCAGTGCGTGACATTGGATGGGATCTAAGTTCCCTTTCAGCCCAAACCATTGCCCAGTTCTAGAAAATGCTGCTTTCAGAAGCAGCAGACATGCCAAATTTGGCTGTTAATTTGAAGGACAGCAATTTCCTCTTCCTGTCTGGCCTAAACCACTTCCCCAGCTCCATTCCAGCTACCTCCGATGAGTTCTGCAAAAGAGGAATGCAC